>JAECUM010048875.1:0-11930 GCA_016617855.1 Megalonaias nervosa
ACGTTTTCATTAAAAAAAAAGGTTCGTCCCAGCCGAGCACTTGACCAAAAGAGAAATAGGTCAGGATAAGTAAAATATAGTAGATTTATTTTATACAGACATTGGAATGACACAGTACAGACAATCATATATATATATATATATATATGTAATTAAATTGCTTGTGTGTTAGTTTTAAAATTCTTTTTTATTTTATTTTTGTTTCATTACATTTTATTGTAATGATTATTTTCACGGGATTCGATATTTGTTCAAGTAAATTCTTCTTGTCTAGAACGCAAAAGGTGTTACATTAGCACTATTTTTAGCTCACCCTGGTTCATAGATTAGTAAAAATCGAGTGTTAACGATTGGCTATTTCCAAGGTCATTTCGGCCCGCGTGTTAAATGGATTGGAAACAGCCTTTCTATTTTATATATTTTCAGTGTAAGAATCTCGTACTTAGATAGGGCTATTCTTGCATATGAGACAAATGGCATTTTATTTTATTGAGATGTTCAAATTAGTAAATCACGCAGCTTATGACGTGGAGTACCATGTGACCTAAAATCGAGGCATAAAACAGCCAATTGGTATAAAATTTATTCAGTTGTATTTTAAACCTTGAGGGCTCAAGAGGTTTCAATTGTTGAAGCCAGATTGTTTTTGAGGTTCATTTGATTTTGGAATTTAATAATTTATTCTCTAGAAAACCAAAGAAGTGTATCATTTTATAAACGTTCTGGGACAAAGAAAGTCAGTGGAAATTTATTCTGGAGTTATACGGAAACGTAAACTGTGATTCAATCGAGGATCTGTTACCACCAGTACAACAGTCTCATCTGACGTCATCGCCTCCATATTGGAATTTCATCGAGATTCGAACTCGAATTTTATTAGAACTGTTTAGTGATAGGATTTTTATTTTTCAATCATAGGATTAAATTTTGGATTGTATTCACAAACCGTAAGTCCTATTTCCAATTTTTATATTGTTTTCTAGAGAAATAATTATTTTGTTAAAATACACAAAGCTTGTTGACTTCATTCTTTTCTCTTGTTATTATTGTACGAGCCTACACGAAACAAGAGAAAACTGGGGGATCGTCCGGGATATATGAATTTTGGTTAAATATTTCAGAAAATTGTTTTTTAAAATTTTAATTCCCCTAGTTTATAAATCCCAAGTACTATTTTATATTTTGTTTGAAATATTTAGTGAACACAACAGGTTTTCATTCACAATGTCATCAAAAGTGGAAACTTGTCTTTCTAGTCCACCACAGGAGCAATTGGATAGTTTGAAAAAAAGATGAGGTGCTTGAACTTGCATGAAAGTACGATCTTTCTGAAGCAAAATCTTCCTTAACGAAGCAAGAAATTAAAAATATTTTGATTCAATATTTGGTAGAGAAGAATGTTTTTGATAAAAGTGTTTTGGCTTCGGTCAGTAAGTTGGTATCGGACTCTAACATAAAAGTAATGGAATTGAAAATGAAATACAAGATGGAATTGGAATTAAGGAAGCTCGAGCTTCAAAAAGAAGAGAGAGAGAAACAATTGCAGTTGCAATTTGAAGAGAAACAATTGCAATTGCAATTTGAGAAAGAGGAGAAAGAGAGACAGGAGAGGGAGAAAGATAAACAATTACAATTACAAGAGAAGGAGTGACAGCGACATGAGAGGGAGAAAGATAAACAATTGCAATTTGAAAAAGAGGAGAGAGAGAGAGACAGGAGAGGGAGAAAGATAAACAAATGCAATTGGAGTTTCCAAAAGAACAAATGCACGTACAGATGCAAAAAGAGAAGGATGAAAAGGATTTTCAAATTAAAATGAAAGAATTTGAGCTGGCAAGTGACAAGCACATTCCCACTTTACATACAAATTCAAGTTTTGATATTACAAACATATTAGGTTGGTTACCATTTTTAGCAAAAAAGGAAGTAGACAAATATTTTATTTATTTTGAAAAAGTTGCTGAAAATTTGAAATGGTCAAGCGAACATTGGACTCAATTACTGCAATGTGTACTTTTTGGCAAAGCCTGAAATATTTATGCATCCCTGTCAGTACAACAAAGTTCTGACTATGATTTGGTTAAGGAGTGCATCTTAAGGGGTTATGCGTTAGTCCCTGAGGCTTGTCGGCAAAAATTCAGAAACTATAAAAAAGAAGCTGGACAAACTTATGTTGAATTTGCAAGAGAAAAAGAACAGTTATTTGAGAGATGGTGCTTAGCCCAGAAAGTTGAACATGATTATATGAAAATATCAAACAACTTGTGTTACTTGAAGAGTTTAAGAACTGTGTCCCTAATGACATTAAGAATCATCTCGAAGAGCATGAGACTGAGACCTTGGAAAAGGCTGCTCTTGCTGCTGAAAAGTATTCCTTAACTCATAAAGTTCCTGTTGTAAGCAAATCTTTCAGTCAGCAGTCTACTGGTAGAAAGGTATTTCAGACTAATACGACTCCTTCTAAAACTCAATCTGGCACAACTTCTAAAAATCAAGCTTCTGATAAACTCGATTCTAAATCCTTGTCTATTTCTACCTGTACCTATTGCAAGAAAAAAGGACATCTCATTTCTGATTGCTTAATATTGAAATATACGCTTCAGAATCAAGCTAGTCCTATACCAAATGTTCTTATTTCTAAGGGGTCAAGGTCACGGTCATGTATTGAAATCATACATTTGTTGGGTCTTATAAACTCCAGTCTGATTTTATTATGGAGAATTTTGAACCATTCATGTCGAAGGGTTCTATATCACTCTTGGGTGATTTGGCCAATCCTGTCCCTATTAAAATTTTAAGAGACACAGGAGATTCTCAGAGTCTTTTATTATCATGTACTGTGCCATTTTCTGAGAAGTCCTGTTCTAATGAGAGTGTTCTCATTCAGGGAGTAGAGTGCGGCTTTGTTAATGTTCCTCTCCATTCTGTAAATTTGTCATCAGACTTAGTTTCAGGACCTGTGGTAGTCGGTATAGTGTCTTCTTTATCCGTTGAGGGCATTCATTTGTAACACGGCAACGACCTAGCTGGAGACAAGGTTGTGGTTAATCCAGTTGTAACTGACAAGCCTTCTTTGGATCAGAAAGTTGATCCTATTGAAAAAGAATACACTGAGTTATACCCAGCTTGTGCAGCTACCAGAGCTATGTCAGAGAAAGGTCTTGGAAATGATTTTGATAAGGAAAGTATTCCCTTAGATCACACATGTATTGGTCAGGCTTTTGATGAGGTCACTTTCACTCCTAATTTGGATCAGTCAAAAGGTATTGATCACACTGATCCTCTTTTAAATACTCATTCTCTTTTATCTAATCAGGGTGACAAACGACAATCACTTGTCGTCGAACAGGAAAAAGATCCTGAGATCTCTTGTTTCTTTCAGAGGGCCATTAGTAAAACTGAAGCCACTGAAGTACCTGTCTGTTATTTCATTAAAAATGGAATTCTTATGAGAAAATGGAGACCTCCCGAGGTACCTGCTAGTGATGAATGGTCAGTAAAATATCAGATTGTAGTTCCAAAATCTTACAGACAGGAAATACTTAGTTTGGCCCATGAAACTCCTCTGGCTGGTCATCTAGGGATAAATAAAACTTATAACAAGATCTTGACTCACTTTTATTGGCCAAAAATCAAAAGTGATGTTTGTAAATTTTGTAGATCTTATCATACTTGTCAAATGGTAGGAAAACCCAATCAGAAGATACCTAAGGCTCATCTGCAACCTATTCCCACATTTGACGAACCATTTAGCAGAATTATGGTAGATTGTGTTGGTCCCTTACCTAAGACCAAGTCAGGCAACCAATATTTGTTGACCATTATGTGTGCGTCAACAAGTTTCCCAGAGGAAATTCCTTTGAGGAATATTAAAACCAAAACTATAGTAAAAGCTTTGATAAAGTTTTTTTACTCAGTTTGGCCTTCCCAAATCTGTCCAATCGGATCAAGGGTCAAATTTCATGTCTGGAATTTTCTAGCAAGCTATGCACGAATTAGGCATTAAACAATTTAAATCTTCTGCCTATCATCCTGAGAGCCAAGGGGCCTTAGAAAGATTTCATCAGACTTTAAAGAATATGATTCGATCATATTGCTTTTATACTAGCAAAGATTGGGATGAAGGCATTCATTTACTTTTGTTTGCTGTTAGGGAGTCCGTTCAAGAATCTTTAGGATTCAGTCCCTTTGAACTAGTTTTCGGACATACTGTGCGTGGACCTTTGAAGTTGTTGAGAGAGAAACTTCTTTCTAATGAAGATACTGAGCTCAGTCTTTTTGATTATGTTTCTGATTTTAAGTACAAGTTGTCAAAGGCGTGTGAGTTCTCAAGAGCAAATCTGCACTCTACTCAGTCCAGAATGAAATCAAGATATGATAAAAACTCAAGCGAAAGGAGTTTTCAGCCTGGTGATAGAGTTCTAGCTCTCTTGCCCATTACACAAAATCTTCTTCAGGCCAAGTATTATGGTCAATACACGGTTGAAAAGAAAGTATATGAGTTAAATTACATCATAAAAACTCCTGGTAGGCGAAAACAAATACAACTTTGTCACATTAACATGCTAAAGGAGTATATTCAAAGAGATACTCAAGTAAATCATGAAATAAATTTAGTTGTACCTGTCCCACCAACTGATGATTTAAGTGAAGAAATTCAATTGGACTCTGTTGATTTCGGAGCAACAAATCTTCGGAATTCGGAAATTATGAAAAATCTGGACCAGGAACTTTTACATTTACAACAACAAAAACGTAATGAACTTAAACAGTTATTATTCGAATATTAGCACTTGTTTCCGGATATTCCTACGAGTACATACAAAATTTTTCATGACGTTGAAATTGTAGATTCCGAACCTGTGAAACAGCACCCATACAGGATGAACCCTCTCAAACAGGAATACCTGAAAAAGGAAATTCAGCACTTGCTGGAGAACGATTTCATAGAGCCCAGTAAAAGTGATTGGAGTTCACCATGTATACTTGTTCCGAATCTGGATAAAACTCTCCGTAAGTGCACTGATCATAGGAAGGTGATCAGTGTGACAAAAACAGATTCATTTCCATTACCAAGAATCGATGATTGTATTGATAAAATTGGAAATGCCATGTACGTCACCAAATTTAACCTTCTGAAAAGATTTTGGCAAATTCCACTAACGGAAAGAGCGAAAGAAAATTTCGGCATTTTTGACTCCAGATGGACTCTATCAATATAAAGTAATGCCGTTCGGGATGAAGGGTTCCCCAAGTACTTTTCAACGCTTGATGAATATTATTACCTCTGGTCTAGATAATTGTCATGCTTACATCGATGATGTCATCATCTACAACGACACCTGAAAAAAACATCTAGCCACGATTCGGAAATTCTTTTAAAGACTCACTGATGCTAATTTGACAATCAATTTATCTGAAAGTGAGTTCTGCCGTGCCTGTGTAACTTTTTTAGGACATATTGTGGGACATGGTCAAGTTAAACCTATCGATGCTAAGGTTAAAGCTATCTCTTATTTCCCTGTGCCTGTCAGTAGAAAGCAACTGATGCGATTTTTGGGTATGGCCGGATACTATCGAACGTTTTGTTCCAATTGTTATAATATTGCTGAAGCTCTGACAAACTTTTTAAGTAAGAAAAACAAGTTTTTTTGGACTGGAAAATGTCAGGAAACTTTAGATAGATTAAAAGCCATACGCCGGTTCTCACAGCTCCAAATTTCAATCTATCTTTTAAATTATCTGTGGATGCAATTGATGTTGGGGTTGGAGCAGTATTGATTCAAGAAGATAGAAATGATGTTGATCACCCAGTGTGCTATTGCTCTAAGAATTTAAATAAGCACCAACGAAATTACTCAACAATCGAGAAGGAATGTTCGGCTTGAATATTGGCATTACAGCATTTTGAAGTTAACATTAGCTCAGCTCCTTCTCCGGTTGTTGTGTTTAGTGATCAAAACCCCCTTACTTTCATCGACAAGATGAAAAATAAAAATAAAAGATTATTAAGGTCGAGTTTGTTTTTGCAAGAATATAATCTTAACATCAGGCACATCAAAGGAAAAGACAATCTGATTGCAGATGCACTTTCCCGTGTATAAAACTATTATTTCATGTACACTTTATATAATTCAATAGAGTTTTCTTATGTAATTTTATTTTACCTCATGGATAATTTACATATGGTAACAAGAAAGCTTTATTATATAAATCTTTCTTTTTCTTTTTGGGGTAAATGTTACGTATATGTAATTAAATTGCTTGTGTGTTAGTTTTAAAATTCTTTTTTATTTTATTTTTGTTTCATTACATTTATTGTAATGATTATTTTCACGGGATTCGATATTTTTTCAAGTAAATTCTGTTTGTATAGAACGCAAAAGATGTTACATTAGCACTATTTTTAGCTCACCCTGGTTCATAGATTTGTAAAAATCGAGTGTTAACGATTGGCTATTTCCAAGGTCATTTCGGCCCGCGTGTTAAATGGATTGGAAACAGCCTTTCTATTTTATATATTTTCAGTGTAAGAATTTGGCACTTAGATAGGGCTATTCTTGCATACGAGACAAACTGCATTTTATTTTATTGAGATGTTCAAATTAGTAAATCACGCAGCCTATGACGTGGAGTACCATGTGACCTAAAATCGAAACATAAAACAGCCAATTGGTATTAAATTTATTCAGTTGTATTTTAAACCTTGAGGGCTCAAGAGGTTTCAGTTGTTGAAGCCAGATTGTTTTTGAGGTTCATTTGATTTTGGAATTTAATAATTTATTCTCTAGAAAACCAAAGAAGTGTATCTTTTTATAAAAGTTCTTGGATAAAGAAAGTCAGTGGAAATTTATTCTGGAGTTATACGGAAACGTAAACTGTGATTCAATCGAAGATCTGTTACCACCAGTACAACGGTCTCATCTGACGTCATCGCCTCCATATTGGAATTTCATCGAGATTCGAACTCGAATTTTATTAGAACTGTTTAGTGATAGGATTTTTATTTTTCAATCATAGGATTAAATTTTGGATTATATTCACAAACCGTAAGTCCTATTTCCAATTTTTATATTGTTTTCTAGGGAAATAATTATTTTGTTAAAATATACAAAGCTTGTAGACTTCATTGTTTTCTCTTGTTATTATTGTACGAGCCTACACGTAATTATATATATATATATATATATATATATATATATATATATATATATATATATATATATATATATATATATATATATATATATATATATATATATATATATATATATATAGTTTTACCCATCTATGGATATTGACATGTACCTCATACTGGAGAAATGTACAAATTTACAATGACTTTACATTACTCCACAATTTATACAATACAAAACATTTCATTTTTGTGGCTTGTAAGGTTAATAATTCCCTTACTTTACTTCTTTGCACATACATATATTATTACATATATTATATTTTCTTTGGGACTGTTACCCAGGATTGGAGGGAAGATTTTAGAAGTATGTCTCCATTGATAGAGAAGTATAGTAATTTGGAAAGTAATTCCAAACAGGATAAATTTATAGTTGATCTAATATTGCTATGGGTGGTTTTAATCCAACTTCAATGATACCTGAAGCATTGCCATAGGCATGGTTTAAGCTTTTGTTTCTTTTATTACAACCGCTCAAGTCGGTGTTTGAATGTGTGAAAGCAGCACTTGTATGTGGATGCATACGTATTTATATACAAATACGGTAACTATTGGAAACTCAGTCAACCAATGAAAACGCCTAACGCATCCCGCCTCGTGACGTAATTTCAATACCTCCACACTGGAGAGTGTGGTACTGAAATGACATCGCGAGTCGGAATGCAGCTGAGTTACAAGAATTAAGCATGTTAATCAAAGAATCATGAAAGATAAACATTGATATTTAAGAAAGTATGTATCAAGGTGTCTAAATATAGCAATATCAAGACATGGCATGTTTAATGTGCTTAAAACCGTACCTCGAGCGTGGCAAGCTTCCATAGCGTTAAAACCTTCGGTTACGTGAGGGAATCTTCGTTCTTCTCTCCATTAGGACACCTCGCGAGGGAAGGATGTATTTGCATGGCTTTATTAGGAAATGAGGACATAGGACTAAAAATTCGTTAAAGCTGTCTACATTTGCCTCCATTTCGTTTGTTAACCAATTTAGTTATAATTCGGGTCTGATCCGTTTTTTTTCGTATTCGCTATATGTTACCAAGCCCGAGATTCAAACACATATGGTTCATTTGTTTTCCGGTCGTTTGGTTTTTATTTTGTGTGTGTGTGTGTGTGTGTGATTCGGATTCTAACGTAGCTTTAACAATTTTCCAGTCATATCGCTAATATGTCGAGAGTGTGGCAGTTTATAGTGATGTCTAACACTGGGACATCATGCTGCAGACATGTAGCATCATGTCCCACCCAGTCACATTATCCTGACACCAGACCGATCAGTCCTAACACTAACCTCTAAATGCTGAGCGCGAAGCGAGGCAGCTGCTAGTAGCATTTTTATGTCTTTGTATGATTCGGCCGGATTCGAACCCATGACCTCCCACATCCGAGACGGACGCTCTAACCACTTAGGCCACCGTCGCGATCAGGATTTTATCGATATAATAGTACGCCGTGTTTGTATTCCGCATTTGTGCCCTTGGCCGTCTACTACTTAACATCTAACTTCCACAGTATCCAGCATTTGTCAGCATCGTCAGAATTTAGTTCTTGCGCCAGAGCTTTGTCAATATTAAATGTGAGTACTTGATCCCCAATTAGAGTTAAGAGCGTCTGCTTACGAGGGGATGTAAACCCGAGTATGATCTTCGTTATACAGAGGTTGCAGTTTCTTCCCTTGCAAATTGTTGCCTAAGTACTAACTATTGGAATGAGTAGCCACATTATTCCCCTTTTTTGATAGGTAATAATAATAATAATAATAATAATAATAATACTGGACATAATTCTCAACAGACTAAAGCCTTAAGCAAAGAAAATTATTGCTGAAGAGCAGACAGGCTTCCGAGCAGGAAGGAGTACCACAGAACAAATCTTCAATCTCAGACTCCTTTGCGAGAAATACCATCAGCATCAGCATAATCTATACCACGTCTTTATAGATTTGTCAATATTAAATGTGAGTACTTCGATCCCCATTTAGAGTTAAGAGCTTCTCTCTGCTTTGGATAACGGAAAGATTACAGTCCTCACCCTCCTTGACTTGTCTGCAGCATTTGACACAACAGACCATGATATATTATTTCACAATCTCCAGCATGTATTTGGCATTCACGATACAGCCTTACTATGGTTCAAGTCCTACTTGGTCAACAGTACACAAATTTTGTCCGCAAATGGAAAACACTCCAGCCCAATTGATCTATCTTGTGGTGTTTCTCAGTGGTCTGTTCTTGGACCTGTTCTCTTCGTTCTATACACTCAGCCACTCTCAAGTGTCATAGATTATCATCCAGTGTCTCGACAATTGTGTGCTTATGACACCCAAATATACAAACCTAGCCACCCAACTGAAGTCGAAGCTGCCATCCAAGGTGTAAAGAGGTGCATTTCCAATGTGAAATCAAGGATGACATGTAACAAGCTGCAGATGAATGATGATAAAACTGAAGCCATTCTGATTACAACACAAAGACTTTCTCATTCACATCCTTTACCTCAGGCAATAAATATCAGCAACATCAACATTAAATTCACACAGTCAGTACGAAACCTAGGTGTTACTCTCGACAGTACTCTCCCATTGCACCAACATGTCATGAACATATGCAAGGCTGCAATCTTGAGCTGAGACGCATCAGCTCCATTCTCAAGTATCTTTCAGTTGATGCCACTAAAACACTTGTGTTGTTCCTTAGTACTTTCAAGACTGGATTATTGTAACTCAATTCTGTCTGGTTCGACTCAATATCTACTCCAGAAACTTCAAAAAGTTCAAAACACAGCTGCTCGGATCATCCTTAGAGTACCACGATCAGAGCACACCTCCCCCTGCTCTGTACCCTACACTGGCTATCCATTCGATCCAGAATTAAACACAAAATTTGTTCTCTTTGCTACGTTTCACTGACGAGCTCCAGTCCAACATACCTATCCGACCTTACCCTTGTGTACACACGAGCAAGATACTTACGCTCCCCTTCTGACCATCGTATTCTCATTATTCCCACTATGAAAATGAAATCATATGGACAACGTTCTTTTGCATACCAGGGCCCAGCAACGTGGAACAAATTGCCCACTGAACTTAGACACAAAGACACAGTGATCTCATTCAAGAGCGCTCTTAAAACTCACCTAGTTCAACTGCAAGAACAGACTTAAAGACCTAATAATGTGTCCTTACTTTAAATATTTACAGCATGTTCTCTGGTTTCTAATTTGTGGTGTTTGTTTTTATTTTTGTAATCATATCATTATATATGTTTTTAAGTGTTGTGAAAAGTTGTAAAGCGCTTAGAGCTTCTAAATATTAGGCGCTATACAAAGACCTCATTATTGTTGTTATTATTATTATTATTATTATTATTATTATTATTATTTCAAAATGGCCTTTAATAGGGTATGACATGCAGCTTTATGGGCAAATTTGAGGAAGTACAACATCAGCTCAAACCTGGTGCAGGTTATTCAGCACCTCTATGACAACGTCACCAGTGCTGTCCTCATCAATGGCAGCAGAGGAGATTGGTTTCGAACAACAGTTGGAGTCGGACAGGGATGTATACTGCCACCTACACTCTTCAACCTTTTCCTGGAAAGGATCATGGAGGATGCTTTGCATGACCACAAGGGCACTGGCAGCATCGGAGGAGGAACAATCACCAACCTTCGCTTCGCAGATGATATTACTGGTTTAGCAGGAGATGAATATGAACTGACTCACTTGGTTGAACTCCTCGACACAACTTCCACAGAATCCGGTATAGAGATTAGCGCCGAAAAAACAAAACTGATGACAAACAACATCAATGGCATCAGTGCAGAAATAAAGGTCAGTGGACAGAAGCTGGAAAGAGTCACAAGCTTCAAGTACTTGGGGTCAATTATTACAGATGAGGGCTCCAAACGAGAACTACTTTGCAGGATTGCCCAGACAACAGCAGCAATAACAAGGTTGATACCAATATGGAAAGATACCAAAATTGCCTTTGGTTCCAAAGTAAGGCTGATGCTCTCGATTGTCATATCCATCTTTCTGTATGCTTGTGAAACATGGACGCTCACATCAGATCTACAAAGAAGGATTCAAACCTTTGAAATGAGATGCTACCCCAAGATCTTGGGCATCTCATACATTGACCATGTAACCAACGAAGAAGTCCACAACAGGATCCAACGAGCCATCAGATCCTATGAAGACCTCTTGACCACCGTAAAAAAAGCGCAAACGGAAGTGGTACGGTCATGTCTCAAGATCATCTGGACTGGCAAAAACAATCTTGCAAGGCACAGTTCGAGGGTGCCGAAGAAAAGGTAGACAGAAAAAGAATTGGGAAGACAACATTAAGGAGTGGACATGCATGAGATTTGGAGATTCCCAGTGGGCAGTAGAGAACAGGGAGAAGTGGAGAATTGGTTGTAAAGTCAACTGTGGTGCCCCAACGACCTCTTGGGTTAAGGGAGTGATGATGATGATGATGAAGCGCAGTAAGGTGCATTGTTTATGTTACCTTTCTACGCTTTGTCTGTTTGACTAACAGTCCTCCTGTCTTTCAGAAACTACATAGTTATTGTCGTACTGTCATATGTTCACTGTAATTAATTATTCAATAGCTTATTAGTTGTTAACTATTTAATAACGTTATTTGCTGAGTTATCTGAACCCTAATTTATAACTCATGCATTCATTTAACTCTGTCCCTTTTCACTGCATACACTAATCTGCATTCACACA
>JAECUM010048892.1:0-20943 GCA_016617855.1 Megalonaias nervosa
TTGGACTCTGTCTCACACATTGTCAACATGACGTCCCTTCAGTCTCATCTTCCCATTAAATTGATGCGTGCCTTGTACGGCATCAGTCGCGAAAAAAATCCACAAATACGTGCTCGTGTCTTAGAAGCTAGTCTCAAAGAAGTCTTACGATGGTTTACGGTGACAGCACGTCAATTACTGCAAGGCATCATTCAGATTCACATCAAACCAAACGTTTTTTTGAGAGAAACAAAGTTGCCTTGACGCAACTAGCCGATCCTCGCATCGACACTCAAACCAAAAAGCAAATCATTTTGAAACCTGGAGGAAGTGGATCTTTAGGAGGTGTCATCATTCGTTCCCTCTTAAAATGGGATCCTAATGCTCCCAAAGTTGTCCCCAAGAAAAAAGCCACAACCAAACGTACCCAGAAGAAAAAGAAAAAGAGCAAGGGTGTCAAGACCAGGTCACAACCTCAGAAAAAGAAAAAGAAAAGCCCACAGAAAACAGCTTCTACTCGCAAGAGAGTGTCTCCAACAACTTCTCCTCCAGCAGTGACACCCTCTTCCTCTTTAGCGGCAGTAGCCGCGGCTCACAAAGTACCTGCCCCCAAAGTCAAAGTCCAAGAGAGAACGGGTGTGTTACAGAGTTTACTGGATTTGTCCAAGCAAGAACTGTCTCGATTTAGTCCGTTGCGAACTCCTCCACGGCGTGTGTTACCTGTCATCAAGTTGATACGACGTAAAGACAATCAGTGGCGACGCATTCCAGTATAAAATGACCTGAGGCAAACCATACGGATCAGTATTTTTTGTGCTACTGCACGTCCAAAGATGTTCCCTCCAAGAAGTGTACACCGTTACCATCGTCGTTCTTCTTCTTCGGTCCAAAAAGGAAAAGGAAAACGAAAAAGACAGTCACGTCATCCTAAGAAGCGCTTAGTCAAACATCGGCGACACTCTCTGAAAAGACACACTCGTCCAAAGAAAAGGAGAAGCCACCAAAAGGGAGGTTTCTTTGGCCCTTTCCTTGAATTCGATAAGATAGGTGACAAGTTTGTCACAAGGGTAAAGGACAGGCTCAAAAAAAAAATAAGATAAAAAGACGCATGTGAAACCATGGACTTTAGTGTATGTTGTGGATCAAAAGATGTCCCCTCATCGTCGTTCTTCTGTCCAGAAAGAGAAAAGAAAAAGACAGTCTCGTCATGCGAAAAAACGCTTAGTCAAACATCGACGTCACCCCAGAAAAGGCACACTCGTCCAAAGAAAAAGAGGAGTCACCAAAGAGGAGGATTCTTTGGTGATTTTGGAAAACACATCGTCACCTTTATGACAAAGCGATAGTCCCCAAAAGGATAAAAGGCTGTGTGACAAGTCATCGACGTTAGTGTATTTTTGGTGTGTGTCCCGGAATCAACAAACAAACAAAGATGTCACCCCGCAAAAGACATTCCTCTTCTACCCCCAAAGGAAAGAAAAGGAAAGGACTGCCTCCTCGTTTGGTCAAACATTGGGACATGTTGTCTGTCCTGTCCAAAGCTCCTTCACCCATGCGAAAAAAACTCATTCAAACGGCCTCCAAAGATGTCATCGATACGGTGAGCGAATGTTGTCTGAACGTCTTGAAAGGCACAATACCTTTGACTAAACATCAGAAAAATTGCTTAGCCAAACATCGACACGTTCTTCGCCAAATGGTCCAAAAGAAAATACCCATTGGTCAAAAGAAAAAGATGTTGGTGCAACGTGGAGGATTTTTACCCCTGTTAGGACTTATTACCAATGTAGCGAAACCTATACTGAGTGCCATGGGACATATTATACCTGCCATAATTCCAAAATAAAAGACCAAGAAGATAAAAGGGACCTCTGAAATCAAAAGATCTCAGACGTGATCCTTGAAATCTGATGGAAGGACGAAAACTAGCTTTAGTCCCTTACAAACGATGGATGGAATACCATCGTTGGCAAGAACAACGAACCCCACATTTACCTCCCAATCCTCATTTGACCGAGATGTCCCAGATACAACACGAACTGCAATCGTTGATGGATCGCAGCGATTTGTCAGAAACGGAAAAATCGCAACGGTACGGTCAGTTGTTGCAACGACTGCAACTCTTTCACCAGAAAGCTTTAGACGAAACAGCTCCACCCACTCTGAAAGATTTTAAGGCCTTGATGAAAAGTCCATCACCACCACCACTACCACCACTACCAGCGGTCAAGACAGACACAACCCCACGAAGGCCTGAGGAAGAAGAGGCACGAGAAGTTTTTCAAACACCGTCAGCAGTTCCCATTCCTAGTAAGATTGCAGCGTCCTTGTTGACCCCTTCCCCTACACCACAACGAGAAGAACTTAAAGCTTGGGTTAAAAAGATGATGTCTACTCCACCTTCGACAGAAGTGAAAAAGAAAGAAGGGAAACCAGAAGTGAAAAAAGAAAAGAAGACCAAAGCCATTCCATTACCACCACCACCTCTACCTTCCACTTCTACGCCCGTGGCACATCGGACACGTAAGACCGTTTCCAAACCACCCCCTCCTTCCATTCAGACTAGCATTCGTGAAAATTGGATCACTTATTAAAACATGGAGAAGGTGTTAACCAGCATTTACTACGATCCAGCTCATCCTGCAGGTTACGGAGGAGTTCAGAAATTGTATCGTGCTGCCAAAACTCGACTGAAAAGTATCCGTTTACCTCAGGTGCAACGCTGGTTACAAGAACAAGCCACGTACACCTTACACAAAGCCCATTCGACGAAAATTTTCCAGAAGTCGCACCCAAGTGGAGGGTATCGATCACCAATGGCAAGCCGATTTAGCCGATGTCTCTCATTTAGCCACCTACAATCGTGGCTACAAATATTTGTTTTGTGTCATCGACGTCTTTTCCAAATTTGCTTGGGTCGTACCATTGACTTCCAAATCGAGCAGTGAGTTAGTGCGAGCCCTCAAACTGGTGTTGAAACAAAGTGGTCGTCACCCTCTTCGATGGCAAACGGACAAAGGCACCGAATTTCTAAACCAAGCTTTCCAAAAAGAATTGAAGAAACGTGACATTCATTTTTTCACCACCGAGAATCCCGAAACCAAAGCCAGCATCGTGGAACGTTTTCAACGTACCTTGAAAGAACGCATGTGGAAATATTTTACGCATCAACACACTCTCAAGTACATTGACGTCTTGCCACACCTCGTTCAATCGTACAACCAATCTTACCATCGGAGCATTGGACGTGCCCCCCAAGAAGTGACTCCCGACAACGAAGTGACCGTCTTCGAGCGCCTGTTTGGACCGTCCACGACAGTGCCTGTCCCCAAGAAAGGTGGAGTGTTGGCCTCGGGAGATTGGGTACGCATTGGCAAAACCAAACGCACTTTCGACAAAGGTTACTTACCCAATTGGACCACCGAATTGTTTCGTGTCACTGAACGTGTGCGTGGTCGTTATCCTCCCGTCTATAAATTAGAAGACATGAACGGGAAAGTGTTAAAAGGAACGTTTTACTTACCCGAGTTACAACGTGTGACCAAAAAAGAAGACGACGTGTACGAGATCGAAAGCATTCTCGATCGAAGAACTCGTAAAGTAGGAAAGAAACGTGTCAAAGAAGTCAAAGTACGTTGGAAAGGATATCCTCCCAGTTTTGACTCTTGGATCGACGCTTCGCAACTCATCGACTATAAAAAGAAGTGACCATCATGCCCTTCAACACAGTCTCAGCTACTGCAGTGACCACTCCTTCCCCAGTTCTTCTCTGCAAGATCTACAAAAACAACCCTTGTGGGTGTGGTGTGGAGAACGTGTGCCTAAAACTCAAATCGTCTTTTTCTGCCAAATCTTTGTGGTGTATTGTGTCATCGGTGCTGCCATTGCCAATTTGAGTTTGCAACAAGGAGATAAACAATTGTGGACCATTTTACTCAGCAGTTGCATTGGTTACCTTCTTCCCAATCCGTCTCTGAAATATTCCTCTAACGGAAACAACAACAACGGGAGTCTTGTGTCCAACGTCAGTTCCAACAGTCACCCTAACCATCCTCTTTTAGACACTCCTCTAACTTCCAGTGACTCCTCGGATACTAGAACTGTGGAATTATGAACAACCAATTTTACTTAACGTTACCCAGTGACAGTTCCATGGAGGTGTTTCCCAATAACACTTTGTGCTGTTTCTCGGCCAAATTACCTCAGGCCATCCGATTGGATCACGAAGCCCATTGGGGAGTGGCTTTGGTAGAAATTATTCACCCTACACAAATCAAAAACATCGTCGAAAATCAAAACACTTTGACGATAGAAGTTTGGGACGATCAAGTGCAACAAGTCATGGATGAACGCGCTAGTACTGGTGGTGTAGCTGACTTTATCAAAACACCAAACCCCATAACTAAACGAACCACTTATCTGTTGAAAATTCCTGCAGGTTATTATTTTAGTGGTCAACATTTGGTGAACACCATAGCTGAGAGGTTCAATTTCATGTTTAGTAAAGCTTTGGAGAAAGCCAAAAAAAGTGTCACAATCGAGTACCACAAAATATCTCGTCGCCTACTGATGAAATTTTCTGAGGACAAAATATTGGCCATTACATTTTGTCCTGAATTGTATAACATTTTGGGTGGAGACCCTAAGTTAATCAAGATTGCAAACGAAATACCAGCCGTGACCAGTAACGTGGATTTTGCGAAATATTTTCGATTCCCTGTAGAAATGAACCTAGGACTGAATTTGATTTTTGTGTACTCCGATGTGGTGGAGTACAACGTAGTGGGACACACCTCCGTACCGTTACTGCGTGTCATTCCTTTCAAAGTGGATTCTGCCACGAAGGCTGACGAGGAAGGTGGAAACACCTATCACGTTCACCGCGAATTTGTAAATCCTCACTATTTGTCCGTCAGTAAGCCGTATTTCGACACTGTCAACATTACTATAAAAGGAGATCTGGGACAAAATATTCCATTCACCAAAGGGAAAGTCACAGTGAAACTCCATTTTCGAAAACGATTACTCTAACTTTTTGTCAGTCATGTATCCTGTGTACCAAGGAGTTGCTCGACAGCGAGGACATGGTTTAGGTGATATGCTCAAATCGGCCTTTCGTACAGTGGTTCCCATTTTGAAACCGATGGTGACACGAGGATTGCACGCCTTAAAAGATGCCGCGTTGACGCAAGGTAAAGAATTTCTCCAAAATGTCATTATTGACAAACAAAGCCCCAAAGAAGCTTTCTTGAGAGCAGGCAAAAATGTTTTGCTTCAAACGGGCAAAGACCTTTTGGGTCGGCGAGAAACTCCTATAAATGCCCTGGGCAATGCTGAGTTAGGCATTCCTGCTTCCCTGAGGCCACAGCAAGGACAAGGCAGAAAAAGACGACGAAAACACCCTTTCAGAGGACTTCACGCCCCTAGAGCTAGAAAGACAAAGAAAAGAAAAACCGTCCGAGAGTTAGACGTTTTTGATTATTAAAAAAAAAGGAAAATGATGCACCGAGAGTCTTGTGCTTGTTCCAAGTCGGAACTGGATCTGTTTGCCATGCCACCCACCATGATGACGATGCAAGAATCCCAATGGGTCGAATTTCATCCCGTCTCCTCTTTGGTGGATTCAGCTCCCATCGAGTTTGAAATCAAAGGACAGCCCGAAGATTACATCGATCTGAATAATAGTTACTTGTATCTAAAGCTGAAAGTGATCAAAGCCGACAACACCAATCCGGGAGCGATGCCGCAGTAGCTCCCGTCAACAATTTCATACATTCCTTGTTCAGCGAAGTGGATTTGTACTTGAATAACAAACTGATCAGCAGTAGCACGGATACTTACCCTTACCGAGCGTACCTAGAAAATCTCTTGACGTACGGAAAAGAGGTCAAGAACACTCATCTGGATGCTTGCGTGGTATGGAAACCTGACACTGCAGGTGAGAACACGTTTAACGACAGAGCCCTGACAGCCGATGACGATCCTCACAATGTGGGTTTTAACGATCGTCGAAGGAAAATCCTGCAAGGTCGTAGTTTAGAACTGATGGATCGTTTGCATTTGGACATGTGGTTGCAAGAGAAGTATTTGCTGAACGGAGTAGATATTCGCCTGAGACTCAATCGCAGCGGTGTCGCTTTCCATTTGATGGCTCAAGCCAACGAGTACAAAACCATCATCCAAGAAGCCAGACTTTACGTGCGACGTGTAGAAGTGTTACCTAAAGCGGAAAACGACATCAGTCAAACATTGAGCAGATCGACCGCCAAATATCCGATACGACGTGTAGAAGTGAAAACATTGACCATTGCTGCTGGACTCCGATCCAAGATCGAAGATCATCTGTTCCAAGGACAGTTACCCAAACGTTTAATCGTTGGTATCGTCAGTAATGCAGCCTTCAACGGAGCCCACGATCAAAATCCTTTCCAGTTTAAGCACTACAGAGTGTCCAAAATTGAAGTCAGTCGCGATGGCAAGACTTTGTGTACCAGACCCTTCGAACCTAACTTTGCCCAGAAGAATTACTTGAGATCGTACTTGTCCCTGTACGAAGCTACGGGGCAACTAGGAACCAACACCAGTCACGGTATTTCGTACGAAGATTATGTCGGAGGTTACACTTTGTGGGCCTTTGATTTCACTCCAGACCAAGGCAGCGACGAGGGACATTTCCACCCTATAAAATCCGGTCAACTGCGTGTGGAACTTCAGTTTGCAGAAGCTCTCACTGAGACGGTCAACGTCATCCTGTATGCTGAATTCGATAATACCATAGAAATCAACAGTTTGAGAGAAGTCATTCTAGACTATTAGACACAATGGAAGACTCCTATCCCTCTTTAAACAGTGGAGAATCTTTGGACATGGAATGGGAGGATAGCGTGAAAACAGAACCCCAAGACGAAGTCAAAGAGGACGAGGTAGTCGTCAAGTCCAGATGGCCAGAACAAGAACAACATTTAGTGTCCTGTTTTGCTAAACACCTAGCGAATACAATTACGGAATTGTCCAAGAAATATTGTTACGGATGTCAAAACGATCATCCCAGTCAAATTCAACACGATAAATGTATGATGATGAGTCAAGAAGAAAAATTGGACGAGTATCTGGACGACGCTTGGAGTCTCATCTCAGAAGAAACCGTGTTGCATGAGTGGTATAAAGGCTTGCGTGATCATTCCTGTCCTCCATTGACTACTCTAGAGATCTATCGCATCGAAGCTCTCTTAGCCCAGAGTGCGGAGACAAGGCAAAGAAACGGCTACTTGACAGATCGTTTCAAACAAAAAGTCAGAATTGAATTGATGACTTATCATTACCTGTGAAAAAACAAAAACAACACAACAGAAAATGGATACCTGGGAACTTTATTACCTTTTGAACAATAGTTCGTATACTGCTTCTTGGAATCCTGTCGTGTGCGCTAAAGATGAACTACCTCATCGCAAACCTCAAGACCATCAAGCTTATGTCATCAACACGGACGAAAGTCATCTTCCAGGCACTCACTGGGTTGCCGTCTACTTCCCTCAAGAGAATTGT
The DNA here is from genome assembly GCA_016617855.1 of Megalonaias nervosa. Taxonomy (NCBI): domain Eukaryota; kingdom Metazoa; phylum Mollusca; class Bivalvia; order Unionida; family Unionidae; genus Megalonaias; species Megalonaias nervosa. Next base: position 7,525 of record JAECUM010048892.1, read on the forward strand.
GTGGAATATTTTGATTCGTATGGATTACCCCCTTTGGAAGACGATATCATTGACTTTATGAGGAGAAATGCCCAGACGACACGATACAATAATGTGAAATTACAAGGCACAGATTCCATGGTGTGTGGACAATATTGTGTATATTTTCTTCATCAACGCAGTCTTGGATATCCTTTAGAACATTTAGTGACTTATTTTGATCGTCACTCTTCTAGAAACGATGAGAAAATAGATCGATGGTTTTGTGACCATTATAGTTATCTTTTGTCTTTAGCTAGGAAACGTAGTGTACATCAATGGCCTCATGACTTCCATCAATGGAAATCTCACATGATTTCACAACGTTGTCAACCTTGTCAAAAATAATTTGTTTGATGTTACTTGTTACTTGTGACTTATGACTTGTTACTTGTTACTTGAATAAAAAATGTTGTGTTTTGAAAAAAAATGTGTCTGTCGTTTGTTTTCAAAAAAACACTGTGAATATATGCTCTTTGACTTCTTTCTATCCCTCATCATGACATTCGCTATCATAGCGTTCCGACACTAAAACCGAGTAGGGATGTTTTCTATCGCGTCCGCGTTTGAACCATATAAAGCGGGTGGGTCTCCAGTCTGACCATTCACTGTTGACTCGTCAACCTATGAAGATGCCTTCCAGACTAGCCCAGCTGAACGAAGCTTACGTCAATTTACATCGTGTCAGGCTAAACCTGATACCGAAGCCTGAAGAAATAGAGAATGTTAGGATGCTCTCCATAACCCAAGACCTGATAGAAGAGATGTTTAGAGAGGAAATTAAAAAAGAACAAGAAGAATGGACTGAGAAATACAGACTTCAGAAGAAGCAGAGAGAAGAACAACAACAACAGCAGCAGTAGCAGCAGCAAGAACCAGACAGAGGTTTTGTGGACTGTCGAGTAGACACCAAAGAATTCTCTTTCTCTTTTCGCAGAAGCAGACCGTATCCAATAGGAAAGCCTACTGCCAGACGGGGACGCAATCTTAGACAGTAAAAAAAGATTGCCATTACTTCCGTGAACAAAAAAAAACACAGCCCTTTTCAGGGCTACCCAATACTCTCGAAAAGACATACTCATTCAATTTGCCAAAATTTGTCATTAGAAAATAGAAGTGTGTCTATAAGCACTTCGTTTCTTTTGTCAGTAAAACAAAATATTTGTGTGTTTGTATGTTTAAAAAAATCACCCTTTGTTTTCTATGTCTTGTCCAATCGTGTCTGTCTGTGTTTGTAAGTAAAAAGTAAAAAAGTCAACGTGAGTGTTTCTTTTAAGTCCGCGCGTTACATGTGATGGTAAATTTGAGTGCTAGGGAATGTTTACCTTCACGTCCGTGCTTCAAGTATATAAATTGGTGCGATCGTCAGTCTGGTTACCCACGTTGACGTAGCAGCTGCAACAAAATGAGTAGACTAACAAAACTACTAGAACTCCAGATGCACCTGGAGCATGCCAGGCGTCTCCTGGATGAGCTGGCTATGGAGGCGGCACAGGAGGAAGCCAGGTTAAAAGAAGAAGAGAGCAAAAAGAAGAAGGAAGAAGAGAAAGAAAAGAAAAGAGGGATCCTGCCTCACCTCTTCATGAGACCTCAGTGTGAGGTCAAACCTGAGGTGAGGACACCTGCACAACCACATCCACAACCACAGCCAAAGCCACAACCTGTACCAAGAGTCGCTGTCCTCCAGACAGAAAACTGGGAGGAGGAATTGGAAAGACAGAGGCAAGAGTGGGAGCCTCGGCGTCAGCATCCCAGGGTGCTGAATAGAAGAAGAAGGGAACAAGTGTTCACTATCCCTCAAACTGAGGAGTGGGATAGTGAAGCCAATCAACCTCCCTCTGCGCTCCCAACCACACGCATCAATTGGAAGCAGGACTGGAGCCGGCGATGCGTGTGTGGTGCCCGCCCTGGGAGATGTCATCATTAACCAGGTGCATTTGCAGTTCTAAAAACAGCCCTTTTCAGGGCTAACCAGATCTCTAGAAAAGAGAACCTATTCAATTTGCCAATTCGTGTGAATGTAGTGTAGTGTGACTATAAACACTCACTCTTTACTGATGTGTGTGTGTGTGTGTGTGTGTGTGTGTTAGCATGCACGTTCGTTGGTGAGGATAGTATATTGTGTGTGTTTTATGCTTGCTCGTTCGTTGGTGAGGATAGTATATTGTGTGTTTTATGCTTGCTCGTTCGTTGGTGAGGATAGTATATTTGTGTGTTTTATGCTTGCTCGTTCGTTGGTGAGGATAGTATATTGTGTGTGTTTAATGCTTGCTCGTTTGTTGGTGAGGATAGTATATTGTGTGTTTTATGCTTGCTCGGTCGTTGGTGTGGATAGTAAATTGTGTGTTTTATGCTTGCTCGTTCGTTGGTGTGGATAGTATATTGTGTGTTTTATGCTTGCTCGTTCGTTGGTGTGGATAGTATATTGTGTGTTTTATGCTTGCTCGTTCTTTGGTGAGGATAGTATATTGTGTGTTTTATGCTTGCTCGTTCGTTGGTGTGGATAGTATATTGTGTGTTTTATGCTTGCTCGTTCGTTGGTGTGGATAGTATATTGTGTGTTTTATACTTGCTCGTTCGTTGGTGAGGATAGTATATTGTGTGTTTTATGCTTGCTCGTTCGTTGGTGAGGATAGTAAATTGACATACAACTTCACATAGAAGTGAGTGTAAGGGATGTTTTCCTTCACGTCCGTGCTTGAAGTATATAAAAGTATAGCGTTCGTCATTCGCGCCATTCAACACAGAATACAAGATGAATCTTTTTAACAAGTTGACAGACAGTTGGTGGTGGATGATAGATGGAGTCCATGTGGTGGAAAGACTTCAAATGGAGTGGAGGTTTGAAGTCAGCCTAGACTTTATGACAAGTATAAAAGTAGCAAGTTATGAACTACAAGGCATAATAGTGGAGGAAGCGGATAAGTTGAGAGGCTTCAACTATCCAAAATATGTCAGAGTAGGCACATTGAAGCAGACCCTTGATGTTGTCACCAAAATAAGGTGTTTTTTGGAAGACACATTCATTTTAACAGAATGGTCTTTTGTAGAAAAAGGCTTAGACAATGTAAAGAAAGCGGAAGAAATGATGAAAAAGGTATTGGAAGAAGAAGTAAAGAAGATCAAGGAGACGTGGGCAAAAGAGAGGAAGGAAAAGGAAAACAAAAAGAAGAAAGAAGAGTTTGAGAAACTAAATCAGAACTGGATGAAAATCCAACAAAAATTCAGAGCTCTCGGACATCCTGACTGGATGCCCGAAGAAGAAAAGAAGAAAGGAATTATTCAAAAAGTCAGGAGATGGTGGAAGAACTGGAGAAGATAAAAGAAGAAGAAGAACCCAAAGGCCCTTTTCAGGGCCACTTCCAATGCCTCGAAAAGATCTTAATTTTCATTTTATCTCCACCCTAAACGAATATATATATAAAACCCTTTCTCTACTAAAAAACACGAACGCTCTTGATTCGTGTTTGTCTATAGCCCTGTCTCAGGTAGCCTGACGTCACAGTACTTCTCTTTTTTTGCTACATTGTTACCAGTGTGACGTCATGCCACCTGTCGCTTATCGCTATACAAACCCACAGTCTACTAGTCGCCGCTCTACAAAAATTTCCATTGACGCTATACAGGCCCAGGGTGTGCTAGTCACTCTACCCAATTTCCATTGACGCTATACAGGCCCAGGGTGTGCTTTTATTTCTTGACGCTATACGGGCCCGGGGGGGGGGGGGGGTCTGTAATGCTAATTCCCATTGACGCTACGGTAACCCCTATTACTACTAACATTTTGTATCTGCTACGTAACATTGCATCCCTATATAACAAGAACTGGTCAATAGTTTACATTTTGAAAATATGTTTAATGAATTATTTCATCACTCGCTGTTTATTGTCAATTTTACTCAATAATTATTTCTAATTTCCAGACATCACTTAATTTTACTATAGACAGGTATTTAAAACTATGTATTCGCTATGTCTGCGACAATTTATGACATAATTGTGTATATTTTAATTAAGATTACATGCTAATTATAAGCTAACTAATTATGTTAACCAATTATATCTGAAATAATTACATGCTAACTGATTATATGCTAACTAATTATATGTTAACTAATTATATTTTAACTAATATTGTGTGATAACAAAGTTTATGTACTATCTAACTTATACATTGCATCTTTCTATGATTACCCCTTTTTTATGTTTACCCCCTTTTATGAGTTGATAATACCATATGTTATTGCTACAAACCTTTGTATGTATTTTCTTTCCCACAAGACCCATTTGTATGTATCTTTTCATTACTTTCCCATAAGACCCATTTGTATCTTTTAGTTACTTTCTTACAAGACCTCATTGTATGTATCTTTTAATTACTTTCACACAATACCCATTTGTATGTATCTTTTCATTACTTTCCCACAAGACCCATTTGTATGTATCTTTTCATTACTTTCTTACAAGACCCATTTGTAGTACTTTCTCTTATGTTTGCACATTGAGAGTACCGGTGTCTGTTACATTTAATGACGAAGATTGTCTTTTTCATTTTCTGTCTGTCTAGTTCTAATTAGAAAATCTTGCAAATTCTTGGGTCTTCTATAAGCAAGAACTGGTTAATTTTTGTAAAGTGATTTTACGCTGGTTTTATTTGATAAATTTAGTCTTAAGTCTTTATATGATCTAATGAATGACGACAGTATAGTGATTAAAAAGGCCGATAAATCAAACACTATTAATATTATTATTAATCAAGAAGACTATGTTAAAGAAGTTGAACGCCAATTAAATGATGAAAAATACTACAAACATATTAACGAAGACCCGTCAATACAAATGAAATCGAAAATTTCAACATGCATTAATGAGATCGCTAAAATAATAATTCCGTATATGAGGAATTTGATACTTTCCCTCTTAACATACGTACACCTCAATTCTATATATATTACCCAAAACTCATACTGAAAACCTATCCAAATTTATTGATTGTGGTTTACGACCTTTAATTAAATCACTTCCTTCATACATTAAAGATACCAACTCAATCCTGGTATCATTAGATGTAACATCACTATATACCAACATTCCGCATACAGAATGTATTGAAGCATGTAAATATTTTCTTGATAACAACCTTAATAATAGCACACTATCTAGTGAAGATATTTGTAAAATAATAAAACTTATCCTGGAAAATAATTATTTTCAATTTAATAATACAAATTACATCCAAAAAATGGGTACGGCAGTGGGTAGACCTATGGCTCCTTCATACGCTTTCATTTTCATGGGTAAATTAAATAAAGATTTTCTTCAAAACGAAAAGTTTGATCAATCTGTTTGGTTTAGATTTTTAGATAACATATTTATGATCTGGAACTATTCAACTGAAGAACTGAAAAAATTCATTAATTGCCTAAATCATTTTCACCCGACGATTAAATTTACTTATACTGCATCTAGTGCGCATGTTTCATTTTTAGATGTAAATGTAATAAAAAATATTGGTAACACTATCTCTACAAATATTCATGTCAAGGAAACTAATATCCACCAATATGTGGAATATTCTTCATGTCATCCCATGTCATGTAAAAACGATATACCATATAGCCAGGCCAAATGATACCGACGCATTATTTCAGATGATTGTCAATTACAAAATTCGTTGAATGAATTAAAAACAAATTTCCAAAACATAAATTATCCTACACCTATAATTGATTCTGCGCTGAACAAAGCTCGTAATCTTGCTCAACATGAGGCCTTAAACACAGCAAAATGTAAAATAGAGAAAAATATCATTCCTTTCACAATACAATATAATCCTTCATTACCTAATATAGGCTTTATAATTAATCAATATTGGAGTCTTCTAAATTTATCAAATAAAACCAGCGTAAAATCACTTTACAAAAATAAACCAGTTCTTGCTTATAGAGACCCAAGAATTTGTAAGATTTTCTAATTAGAACTAAACAGACAGAAATAAAAAAGACAATTTTCGTCATCTAAATGTAACAGACATCGGTGCTCTCAATGTGCAAACATAAGAGAAAGTACTTCTTTCAGTAGTGTTAATACCAAAGAGGTATTTTCTCTACGTTATTACACTAACTGCGTATCAACTGATGTAATTTATTTGATAACCTGTAAAAAATGTAACATGCAATATGTTGGACAAACTCTTCAACAAGTTTCTAAAAGAATGAATAATCACCACTTTCATTAAAAAAATTATAGAGATCCTCAGTTTTCCTCTAATATTTCAACACATTTTAATACCAATAATCACTTGCTACTCGAATTTTCTTTCATGCCAATATATACTGAGCATGGAGACATGAATTGACTCATAAAAGAAACTTATTGGATTCATAAGTTAGATACTTTGTATCCTAATGGCCTTCCAATGCACTATATAAAATTGTATAAATTATAATTTATTTTTTTTTTAAATTGATAAATTGTATATCCTTTATAACAATATAATTATATATGTAACTGTTTGTCTCTATTTTATTTTATTATTTTACCGATTGAGGTTTCATTAGAGACTCGTGTGTCTTTTCGATCCTTTCATATATATAAAATTGTTATGATGATGCAGATCATTTATGACGTTACGTAATGACGTAATTGTTATTTAAAAAAATATAGACGTCATCCGTTTCTTTCAAAACATTTTGTGCCTGAAGAAGCATACATTAAATGCGAAACTAGTTGCACAGAATTATCGGCGTTTGTGTTTGTTTGTTTTTTATCCCAAAAACGAAAATACTAGGACATTTACGTTTTGTATTACTGTACTTTTTCAAAGTTTCTTTCTGCGGATGTATTATTGGGTGTTAATTTCGTAGATTACATAATTTTTAATGCTGTCATGCATATCAATGTCAATTTGTAACATCCACACCCATCAATCACAACCTAAGCACGAAAACCTTTCTCTAGACATGGTTTTTCATTCATCGCTACCTTTGTCTTGTATCTTTTGTTTTTGTTGTTTGTTTATTTGTTTGCTTGTCTTTTACTTCTGTTAATGTTGTTCCTTACTGTGCTCCTCCTCCTTATGGAGCTAAATCATATAGATATGTGATGACACTGGTACAACTGAAAAAAAGAATATTTAACTCTCCATTGCAATTTTCTTACGGTTGATGCCACCAAAACACTTGTGTGTTCCTTGGTACTTTCAGAACTGGACTCTTGTAATTCACGTCTATCTGGTTCTTCTCAGTATCGTCCCTACTTCAGAAACTTAAAAAAATTCAAAAGACGGCTGCTCTGATCATCCTTAGAATACTAAGAACTGAGTATATCTCCCCCTGCTCTATAACCTTCTGGCTGCCCGTTCGATGCAGAATCAAACATAAAATCTGTTCACTATGCTACATTTCATCGACTGGCTCCAGTTCAACATACCTATCTGATCTCACCCATGTGTATACTCCATCTAGAAACTTACGCTCCTCTTCCGATACTCGCATTCACATTATTCCCACTGTTAAAACGAAGTCATATGAAGAACGTTCTTTTGCGTACCAGGGCTAATCTTCGTGGAACGAATTGCCCATAGATCTTAAACACAAGGACATTGTGATCTCATTCAAGAGGGCTCGTAAAACTCACCTCTTTCGACTACAAGAAGAGACATAAAGACTTAACGAGGTTTACCTCCTTAATTATTGTCAGCATTTTTTGTTTTGTAATTTTGTGGTGTATGGTTTTGTAATCTTGTCATTGTTATTATTAATGTAGGTTTGGTATGACGCATTTTCACAGTGTCAGCTAGTTTGTTTCTTTATCGACTTCTGACAATTACATAACATTTCGTTGAATCCACCTTGCTATGATAATGAGGTTTCGTCGTTCTAATTTCAAACTTTCTCCACTGCTTCATGTTTTGAATGTGGTTTCGATCCAAAGATGAGATGATAATACTATATCTGTATTGTCTGAAGTGCGCAAATTCGTACTAATTTCATAAAGGACCAACTTGATAAGTAACTCTAGATGTACACTATCAAATAAGTCTTATTTCAGTAACATCATTTTCATTTTTTTCTTGTTCGCGTTCTATTTTGCTAGTTGGTTGTTGAACTTTCTCATGTTAGCCGGTATCAGTCTTCCTAATCCTGTACCAAACTTAACTGCCTCCTTTTTGTAGTTTTCGTACGACACAACTAGCTGGTCAGTTTCTTCACGCATGTGCTTGCCTGTTCATGTCATTCTCTATTACGTAACACGATTTTCAAAGCATTCTGTCCAAATTAGATACGTTGCATGCATAATTGTGGAAATGTTTTATTTGCCTTCACTGAAACTTGGCTCAAACTACTCAATTCTTCTGATGACCTTTCGATTTCAGTCTTACCACAACCTAGTTAGGAAAACTACTGTAGGCGATTGTCACAGTGGTGTCATAATGCATGTGAACATATTGCTTCATTTCTGAAGGCGACATGATTATGAACTAAATGACTTAGAGATCCAATGGATTAAACTTTCACTTAGAGGAAGAGAAATTCTGGTAGACTTACTCGTTAGGCCTTCAAATTCAAACAATGCTTATATAATAAAGATAGAAAACTGTACACCTTGCTGTTGATACGAGGATCAGAAATACATCTTTAGCAGACGACTTTCATTTAAATAGGATAAATACACTCTCATATGAGAAAAAGAAAGTATCGTGTGATAAGCTTTCCTTTCACTAATGCATTAACCAGCCCATTCATTTCACTGAAAACTCGTCAGCGTTGCTAGATCTGTTACAATGGAAATTTATTTATCAGTAGGGCTGTGGATTTTTTCTTACATCGAGATATTAGATACCACTGCGCTAGTTATGGAATTTGCAACTACAAGAAGCAAAAATATATCTCATCCAAGGCATACGGATATACGACCAATGCAACTATACTCTTCTGAGAGATAAAGCAGCCACCACCAAATGGGATTGCTTAAAATGTCACAATATTGACAAATGTGCAAACATATCACTGACCACGTGGTCTTGATGTCTAAGCAATACATTCCGAACAGAACTGTTAAAGTTAAACCACAAGAACCTCCGTGGACCAGACCAGCAATAATATGGTTAATATGTGCAAACGTTGGAAGGTCTATCGAAAAGCCCAACAATCAAACATACCCTCTGTTACGAATATGTAATTAAATTGATGGTGAGTTAGTTTTAAAATTCTTTTTTATTTTAATTTTGTTTCATTACATTTTATTGTAATGATAATTTTCATTGGATTTGAGTCTCTTTTCGGAAAATTGGCTTGACCCGATTAGATTATAAGATTTCTTCAGCGCTATTTTTAGCTCACAGTTTTTGTAAACATCGAGTGAAAACGATTGGCTATTGCCAAGGTCTTTTACAATCTACGTGTTAGCTCTGTTGTAAACGGTTTTATTTTTAAATTCATTTCCAGCGTGAGAATCTGATTCTTAGATAGGCTATTCTTGCATACGTGATAAATGGCATTTTTTTAATTGCGCTGTTCAATGTTAAGAGACCACGTGACCCATCACGCGGGAATGAAATGACGTTTTAGTTGGGTTTAATACTCATTCTCAGAGCTTTTCAGTCAGTTGTACTTTAAACCTTGAGGGCTTAAGAGGTTTTTGTTGTTGATGCCTGATTGTTTTGAAGTTCATCTATTTTTTGGAATTTAATAATTTATTCTCTAGAAAACTAAACAAGTGTTTCATATTTATAAAAGTTCTGGGAGAAAGAAATTCAGTGGAAATTTATTCTGGAGTTTAACGGAAACATTATAAACTGTGATTCAACTGGGATCTGTTACCATCAGTACAGACATCATCTGACGTCATCGCCTCCATATTGGAATTTCATCGAGGTTTGAACCTGGATCCAATTAGAACTGTTTAGTGATAGGACTTATATTTTTCAATCTTAGGATTAAATTTTGGATTATATTCACAAACCATTTACAAAGCTTGTTGACTTCACTCTTTTCTTTTGTTACATTTGTACGAGCCCACACGTAACACCTCTCACAACTAAACTTCGTTCCCGGCGGAACTAAATAATCTATATGATTCAAGAAACCAAATAACTGCATACTAACAAATTTAATACAGTACTACAGCTTCTAAAAATTGGTGGTATATTCTTAAAGTATTCATCAGCTCTAACAGAACGCATTCTATGCCATATTTGAATGCAACAGTTCGATTATAACCGAAGAAGCTGACAAAACTGAATCATTTAACTTTTTTTTCTTCTCTTAAATACAGTAAACAGTGCCCGGTGAAAAACATATTAATCTTCTACATATACCATTATATATGGATGCAAGTGTTTATCCTATAGAACCAAAGCTTGACGATGTATAAAATTTTCTCAAAAGCTTTCCTGTTGGTAATGCTTCTGGTCCCGATGGTCTCAGGCACTATATTCTGCCCGAGCTGGCCAATGACATCTCACATCCACTCTGTCCACCTTTCAACCAGCCGTGTAGAGAAGCCACCTTTTCATACTAATGGAAACAAGCAAATGCTTGTCCAGTTTTGTAGAAGGTTGATCCTTCCTTTGTACTTAATTATCTCTTCCCATTCTGTTGGCAATGTTTTTGAAAGATTTGTTAAATCGAAGTCAAGTGGCATCACAGGAGCCTTTGAAAATTGTTTTCTAGCTATATAAAAAAATAAAAAATAAAAACAAGATAAGACTCTCCGGGCGTGTTTTCATTGTGGACGTGTATTATAGTTGGTGTGCCTCAAAGGTCCGTTTTAGGTCCTTTACTTTTTGGGATATAAATAAATGATATTGTACATGAAATAAACTTCAATATAAGTTTTAGTATTCTTGTTTTTCTTACGTCGTTTACCAACGCCATCGTTGTTCATCTGTGTGCATTGCATACCTTGGCTAAATACTGATATTTAACAAAGACATTCTTCACTTTGACTATTGCATAATTGAAATTTGTTCACATATAATCTCAGTATTATCCGCTATACATTCATATGTATTTACTATTTTTGCATCGTCATAGGAGAAGGGGGCCCAGAGTGGCCCAGTGGTCTAAAGCGCTGATCGTTACGGATCACTGCCATCTCACCTCTGTCTGCGTGAGTTCGAGTCCAGGCTCGGCTAACGTGGGTACGTGAGAAAGCCTGCCAGTAGCTTCTCGTGGGTCGGTGGTTCTTCCCGGGGTTTTCCAGGGTTCTTCCTCCACCATTAATCCTGGCCGCCATGTATAGCCTATCTTGTGCTGAAAAATGGCGTTAAACCCTATAACAACAACAACAACAACAACAACAATCATAGGAGAAGAACGTTATACGCCATTATCTTCAGTTCTAATCCTTTACTTCTATATTACATCGTAATTAGTTATCTCTAATTAAAAATTTATGAAATATAATCAATTTAAACTAAACTAATCAATGTCATCATTAATACTGCACTATGCGCAAAATATAATTACAGTCCTTTGTCATCCGAACGCTCCTTTTAAGTGTCGTGAATATTGTGTTACATTGCATCTGTCTGTCCGTCACCATACTTCCTCCTAAACTCGTTAAATTTCACTAACTTTTGTAGTTATATGGCCCCTGAGATAACCATCTGCAACTATGGGTATCATCTTTGGGTATCCCAATACTGGAGTCGCTAGTGCTCCTAAACACATAATATAAAAAGAAATATATTATCAGCCCTTGGTCACAGTTTGTGGCTGGGTTCTGTGCTGGGGTGTACGGCCTTTTAATATGCAGTAAAAACGTGTGGGTATTTGTGATGCGGAGCCATTGCAGTTGCTCTAGTTTTCAAACGAAAAACGTCTTTTAACTCTGAAGCTAAACTTTTTGTACTGGATATTATTCATGTGTGTGTGTGTGTGTGTGTGTGTGTGTGTGTGTGTGTGTGTGTGTGTACGTGTGTGCTAAGAAGTTTATGATGTAAGCGCTGTACACAACCCTCACAGCAGCAGAGAGGGTGAACCCTACAAATTGGATTCGAGCAAAAAATATCTAAAAAATAAAGATCACACGAAAATTTTTTTAAAAAAAGTCAATAACGTCAAACGTTGTTACTTCGCCGTTGACATCCGTGTTTATAAAATTTTGTGAGTGATCGTTTATGTACTCGTGCATGGAAAAATTTGTCGTTCAGCCTCTCTGCTGCTATAATTAACCAAAGATTTTATCAAGACCTATTCGATATCTAGATCTTGGGTCATGTAAATTTATTGCTATAAATCCGAACGGAACAGCTTGTGCTTTTGAAAAGAAGTTTTTAAACTTAATCATGTCCATATCCCCTGAACATCAGGTATAATAAATATTTTGTAAGGTATAATTATCTACTCCATTAAACACGACTAAAATATTGCAGATATCTCTGATCACTTTAGGTATTTGTGTATATCGCTGAGCAACATAAATCACGTCAGTATTTTTATGTCTGCCTCTGGAAAATATTCTAGCTGGATTTGATTGTATATCTAACATAATATCGTCATATACTACGAGGTTATTAATAAATCCATCTAGGTCATCTACAGATGGCGCTTCATCAATATCGGTAATAAAATCAACAACGTCATTGCCGTCTTCATTCAGCAATTTTGCATTTTCATTAAAATCTTTAAGTACTTCGTAACATCGTTGATCATCTACAGATGGTGCTACCAAATATAATTTATCCCACTTGAGCCTTCTCATTATCAGATTAAGTAATAATTGTGTGTTACCAGATCCAGATGGGCCTATTATAATCATTCTAATAGAATTTGGTAGTGCTGGATGTGCCTTACTGGTTCTTGTTTTCGTGTCGCAGAAAAGTCAGTTATATCCATATAATAAATAACATGAGTTTATATTGCTTTCGATGCAAAGCACCTACCCATACCACTGGATTAACAACAATAATAACAAAAAATAAAAGACGTGCAATCACAGGTAAATGTGTAAAATATGGCACAAGAAAATATAAATTTATTCCTCTTGACTTGTCAGTCAACGGTGGAGATATCGCTGCTTCATTGGGGAAATTACCAGGAGCTCCATAGGTTAAATACCCCGGTGAGAAACATCTTCCTGGATATAATTATTGTGGTCCTGGAACTCGACTTGATATCCGACTTGATGATCAAGATCAACCAAGACCAGGAGAGCATCCAATAAACAAGATTGATCAAGCGTGTCATGTTCATGATGTTGCGTATAAAAGTAAAGATTTACAACAACGGCATCTCGCAGATGCGAAATTGATTCATGCGTTAAATTCTATACCCAATAAATCTCTCAGAGAAAAACTCGCTAGTTTTCTAGTAAAAACTGCTATGAAAGGTAAAATAATGCTAGGGGCTGGTAATTAATTATATAACTATTATAATGGAATCTGTTTATTAT
>JAECUM010048894.1:0-12500 GCA_016617855.1 Megalonaias nervosa
TTCAAAACACTATCTTTCTCTTCCTTCGAAAACTATCAACTATATTTGTTTACTAAATCACATATTTTCATTCGTTATTAACTGGTGTTACTTTTACGACTTGATCGGGATCATTTATCTATAAAACATGATAACTAGGCGTATTTTAAAGTATTTTGTATACCTATATTTGAAGTATGTTTATTATGCGCAGGATCTAATACCATCCAGTTAGAAAATCCCGATCTTTTACCTTGTCGGCGTCTTTATTGTTCCCTTTAAACCCTTCAATTCCCTTGTCACAGATATGACCCACTCAGGTTGAATTAAAATGTGTTCTGTCTTTTCTTTGAAAAGTTTTAGCAATGTTATTTAGCCCACTTTTGCATTATAAAAAACCTTCCTGTTTCATAAATGCTATACTGTTATTGCATTTGCTGTTCCTGTAAAATGTGTGTTCATGTTATTTGCGCACTGTCTTAATATAAATGCAAAAGTAATAATGTAATATGTTTAACAGTTTGTATCGTAAGTGAATTATCAATATATTTTCTTTACGATCTTTACTTTGTTTGAGAATATGTTCGAAATCTGGCAGTTCAATAATCTTCCAACAGATCCTTCATGTAAGATCATGTCAAATGAATAATGTATGCAAGCACAAAACTCACTTATCTTCCCCCAACATTTTTTTTTTAATCAGAAATATGGTTTAAACTCATTCTACAAAAATACTTTTGTGTTTTGCGTTTTCTTGTCTCAGGTGAAATTAGTCTTGCTAAATAAGATATTTCGATATTAATGACACCCACACGTCTCATCAAATAAAATAAGAATATAAACATTAAAGTTTATTTCCTATTTTATAATTCTAACTGACTTTGTTTGACTTTATCCAATCTGTAAATTTTATACAAGATCTCTTCACAAGAGATTAATTTTAAATTACTGAGAGACATCTTGCAGTTGCAGGTATTTCTAATCCAAATTTTTACATCAAATAGCTTATTAATTATTCAATGTATCTGATGCATGTTCGTGATGTTTAAAAACTGTACTACGATACCGGTGTATAGAAGTTAATTGAAGTTCTCTTTTTACAAGAATATTTGTCTGATTCGTTATAAACAGATCGAACTTTTAAATGAATAGCGAAGCTCTGTAATTACACTTGTAATTATTCTTTCATTTCATTGTCTAGTCTGAAGCCATATAAGATACATATAATATAATATTTGTCCCACTAGAATGTCAGCTTTCGTCACATCTGGACAGTATTTACATCGTTGGCAGTTTGTATTTGGTTATTCTATTTAATCAACAGTTCTTACAATGTTCCACGTACTGCATCAGATAGTACTCATTTATGCTACTTGTATCTTCTACACACCAATCTACAATTAGAATTACCGTTTAAAACCATTTTACCATAAAACTTGATACATGATTATTTTTTAATATAAATTTTCACTCATTCTCATTTGTCCTGTCTCGTTGAAAACTACAAATTGGAAGCATCAAATCTATGTTTTTCTCAACAATATTTGTCATTTTTTTCCAAATCCTGCAGGCACCTGTTTGCAAATACCCGAGCAAAAAAGCAAACATTTTCCTTGCTAAGCAAAATATCAATTAACCGAGCAATATTTAATTACACATATAAAAGCAAGTTCCTCACAGTAGGACTGCGTTATCAGTGATAACTCAATTTGCTAAATTATGTATGTATAAGGGACAATGGCATGCTAATTTCTGTTATGCAACCTGACGAGTGCACATTTTCCAACGAGCTCCTCCATGACTGTGAATCATGGTTGACAGTTTGTTATCATGTTCAGGCTGCAGCATTTAATCTAATATTTTCGCCGTTCTGACAATATAGTCGCCTTGTGTTTTAATTATACACTTTTGAAGTTTGGTGTCCTGACATTTTTATTTCCTCATCTTGCGATGAAAGATTGATAGCCCAATACGATTTGTCAGCTAATTTCGTACGCAAAGGATATGCGAGCCTGCAGATGACAAACAGATTTAAACACACAACATCAACTCAACGTAACAGAAGCAAGAGAAATTATTTTTTTTTAAAAAAAAAGAAGAAAAATAGCCTGTAATGATTATCTTAAGTCAGATCTATAAGCCTGTTGCTTTTCTTCTTTTAGAACTTGTTATCTTCTATGCCATGTATGCTCAGCATTAAATTTGGTGCTTAACATAAAAAAATATCTAAGACAATGTATTGTTTCAGTCTTCCTCAGAAGGAACAGTTTTCGACAAATATAGAATGAATCAATAATTGGCATCTTGGCCTCTCAATATGAAACTTTATTAATAAAGGCATGCTCTTGATCCAATTACAGGAAATGAGAAAACGCCAGAAATGAGCATATGTTCGTGCAGATAAATAACTTGAGAATGTTAGATAATCATGCTTCGTTCTATAAGCCAGCATCGTTGGTCACTTGCGTCGATTGTAGACTTACAGTATTCATAACAACCAAGGTTTGCACATTCAAAAGTTGGTCAGTCTGACATTTTATTTTCATGTATCCTACGTTAGGCCAAACGAAACTTTTACTTTATTGTGAAACTGCAGGTTTTATGCAAAATTTTAAGATATTCCTCCATGAAGTACGAAAAGATGCACATTACGTCTACATCGTCATGAAATCGGAAAAAGTAGAATTAAATTTCGAGCCGTGTGGATCTCCTCGTGAAAATTGTTTTGAATTCAAAGTAATATCTGATTTCAATTTCGGCTTTAGCTGATATTCTGGGATCCCTATCTGTGTCCACCGAGTTTATTTTTGAAATAATCAAAGCATTTTGTCAATGCGATATTTTGAACAGGTCTTTTCTAGCCGACATTATTTATTATATTCCAGTATATCTTTCGATCTGTTGATAGTAAAGAGCGTATTTTTATAGCGAGAGTTGTTTTATCCTGTCTCCTAACTATTAGCCTATTAGCTTTACTATGCAGTGATAATTCATTGTACAATGCTATCACCTGCGAGTGAACAAGGGCATTGTGAACAGCATTATAGGTTGCTGTCCAGTCTCAAGCAGACTCATTATCATCCGCCTGAGGGCGACTCCCTTCAACATCACAATCATACAGGCCTATGCACCCACATCTAACTATGATGACAACGAACTGGAGAATTTTTATAACCAACTGCAAGATGTCATTGACAACCCACCCAAGAAGGACATTCTGTTTGTACAAGGAGACTGGAATGCAAAGGTGGGAGTTGATTAACAGACAAAATGGCAAAGCAACTGTGGACCGTTCTGCAATGCAGAAACAAATGAAAAAAGACTCAGGCTCTTGGAGTTTGCTGCCTAGAAAAATCTTGTGCTAGCCAACACATTCGGCCCTCACAAAGCATCTAGAAGATGGACCTGACACAGTCCAGATGGACAACATCACAACCAGATTGGCTACATCTTGGTGAAAACAACGATTCTGCACAGGACTGAATATTGTCAGAACACGAAATTTTCCAGAAGCAGATATTGGAAGTGACCTTGACTTATTAATGACAACGTTTCACCTCCACCTGAAAATGGTCACCAAGCCTAACCAACCAAGAATCAGATTTGACCTTGAAAAATTGAAAGATCCAAAAATCGCAGAGTCTTCCAAGCAATGATAGGTGGTAAATTTACACCTTTGATAACCCTGGACAGCCAATATACCGACCTAGAGTTCTTAACAACCACATTCAACACAGCTGTGTCTAGCACAGCTAGCGAGATCGTTGGCAAATATAGACGAACAAAGAAACCTTGGGTCACAACAGATGTCCTTGAACTATGCGGCAAAAGAAGAGAACTGAACAAGGGAAAAAGAGATCATGAAGGAGTTATAAAATACAGAGAGATAAACAACATGATCAGGAAAACATGAAAAAAGCAAAGGAATCCTGGATAGAAAGACAATGCTGAATAATCGAAGACAGTCTGTGTAGAAATGACAGCAAAATGGCATATCAACTGGTGAAAGTTCTTACAACCCATAAACAAGGGAAAACTACCACCATCCAAGACAAATGAGGAATATGCCTCACAGAAGATCAATAGATCCTCAAGAGATGGACAGAATACTGCTCAGAATTGTACAATCATAAGACCCAAGAAGATCCAGCAGTACTAAATTGCCCTCAGGCAGAAGAAATTGATGACAACCCCATTCTTTGTGAAGAAGCAGAAATTGCAGTTAGGTCACTAAAGAAAGGAAAGTCAGCCGGCATTGATAACATACCAGTAGAGCTCATTCAAGCAGGAGAAGAAGAGATAGTCACAGTCCTAAAAACAATCTGCAAAAAGATATCGCAGACAGGAGAATGGCCCACCACATGGACTCGATCCTTGGCCATCGTTCTCCCCAAGAAAGGAAACCTACAGCTATGCCAAAACTACAGAACCATCAGTTTGATCAGTCACCCGAGCAAAGTCGTGCTGAAGATAATTCTCAACAGACTAAAGCCTCAAGCAGAGAAAATTATTGCTGAAGAGCTGGCAGGCTTCCGAGCAGGAAGGAGCACCACAGAACAAATCTTCAGTCTCAGACTCCTTTGCGAGAAATACCTTCAGCATCAGCAGAATCTATACCACGTCTTTATAAATTTCAAAAGTACCTTTGATAGGGTATGGCATGCAGCCTTATGGGCAACTATGAGGAGGTACAACATCAGCTCAAACCTGGTGCAGGTTGTTGAGCACCTCTATGACAAAGCCACCGGTGCTGTCCTCATCAATGGCAGCAGAGGAGATTGGTTTCGAACAACAGTTGGAGTCAGACAGGGATGTATACTGTCACCAACACTCTTCAACATTTTCCTGAAAATGACCACATGACCACAAGGGCACTGTCAGCAACGGAGGAAGAACAATGACCAACCTTTGCTTCGCAGATGATAGTGATGGTTTAGCAGGAGATGATAAAGAACTGGCTGACTTGGTTGAGCGCCTCGACACATCCTCCACATCATACGTATGGAGATTAGCGCCGAAAAAAACAAAATGATGACAAACAACACCAATGGCATCAGTGCAGAAATAAAGGTCAGTGGACAGAAGCTGGAAAGAGTCACAAGCTTCAAGTACTTGGGATCAATTATCACAGATGAGGGCTCCAAACCAGAACTAATTTGCAGGATTGCCCAGGCTACAGCAGCAATAACAAGGTTGAGACCAATATGGAAAGATACCAACATTGCTTTTGGTTCCAAATAAGGCTGATGCACTCGATTGTGACATCTATCTTTCTGCAAGCTTGTGAAACATGGACGCTCACATCAGATCTACAAAGAAGGATTCAAACCTTGGAAATGAGATGCTACCGCAAGATCTTGGGCATATCATACATTGACCATGTAACCAACGAAGAAGTCCACAACAGGATCCAACGAGCCGTCGGATCCTATGAAGACCTCTTGACCACTGTAAAAAAGCGCAAACTGAAGTGGTACGGTCACGTCTCAAGATCATCTGGACTGGCAAAAACAATTTTGCAAGGCACAGTGCGAGGGTGCAGAAGAAGAGGCAGACAGAAAAAGAGGTGGGAAGACAACATTAAGGAGTGGACAGGAATGGGATTTGGAGATTCCCAAAGGGCAGTAGAGAACAAGGAAAGATGGAGAGAATTGGTTGTAAAGTCAACTGTGGTGCCCCAACAACCTCTTGGGTTAAGGGATTGATGATGATGATGATGATGATGATGATGATGATGTGTGTGTGTGTGTGTGTGTGTGTGTGTGTGTGTGTGTGTGTGTGTGTGTGTGTGTGTGTGTGTGTGTGTGTGTGTGTGTGTGTGTGTGTGATTTTGTCTGCCGCCGTTTTCACGGAATTTCACCCTTTAATTGCGACGATGGTCGAGAGAGACAGAGAGACAGAGACAAAAAGATTTGGTGAACTAAACCAACTGAAACAAAACTGCCTGACCAACCAACACAGACTTAGAGAGTCATTTTAATATGTATAAATGATCTGTTTTAGAACCCTAGTATTGGTTGTAAACAAATAGATAAAATAAAGTAACAAATAAATTACAGTATATGTGTGTCATAGAATTTACCGTCCTTCCATATATGGATATACCGGTCTAAGGACTCACGTTCATCTTAAAAAAAGTTATAGATTTTCATATAGATCAAATTCTTTTTCTCTTTCGCTCCAAAGATTTCCAATCATCTTTGTCCCTTACGATGTGTGTATGTGTGTGTTGTGTTTGTATGTGCGTTTGTGTGTGAGAGAGAGAGAGATAGAGAGAGAGTGAGAGAGAAGAAACGGAGATTTTTTTTTTTCTTGTTAATTTCTTGTTTTTAAATGATCCAAAGCGTATCGAGAGTACAAATGCAATAGTCTACTATTGAAACCAAAAGTATATTACACGGGCGAGTCACAGTTTGATATACCAACACTACTGCTCTATGCCAACACTTTAAAAGTCGTGTTATTTTTCAAGTGTCACTTCACGTTTAACAGGGGATGGACATCGGATCACTACCGACTGTTCGGGTCTCTTAAAATCCGATGTCTTGTATCAGGCTCGACGCAATACAAGTGCCCAGATCAAGTGTTCAAGCGACAGTTGCTGTGCACAGATATAATGCCGCATCAACATTCCTAATATAAAAACACATAGAACACACCACTGAGGTAACAAAATAACCGTATTTTAGATAGTTATTGTAAATCAAAACATAAGAATATCATTCAAATGACCTGAAAAGTCAACGGAAGCTTTATAGCAAAAAAAGTTTATGCACCCCAACCCCAATTGTATAATGCATGTTTCATATCGAAAGGTTACTTTTGACACAAAGTGATGCTGGCAGTGCAAATGATATGACTTTCCCTGTGTGATAACTTGGAAAACACCGTGTACTAAGCTTGATGTAAATTAAAATAGTTGCCAACCATGCCCTTTAACGATAATTTACTTGCCTTGAACCAACGTATCTACTATTGTTGTTGGTTAGCTCTCCTTTCAAGCCGACCATTGGTATTTCACTGTCTAGATAATCCGAAGTAAATATGGGAGGTGTACATATCTCATACCAATTTCAAGAACCACAAAAGCCAAAACACATAATTCACAAATATATGCATATCTTTAATTATTAAACAATAGTTGCTTAAAAAGTCACAT
This sequence comes from Megalonaias nervosa, assembly GCA_016617855.1. NCBI lineage: Eukaryota > Metazoa > Mollusca > Bivalvia > Unionida > Unionidae > Megalonaias > Megalonaias nervosa. The sequence continues at coordinate 7,139 of JAECUM010048894.1, forward strand.
GATAGTTTTAATACAAGAAATTGGAGATGGGACAATTTGCAAAACTTTCCCGTGCTACCTTCAATTTTGCACTAAGTAATTGCTTTAAAAAGTCTTTTACATATCATATATTTATATATTATCTAGTAAATGGTATGCAGGAAATTATTTTGTAGGCAAAACTAATAACGCATTACTCTTTTAGAAAAGCGACTAATTTGAGGCAAAAAAGTATTGCATTGTGTATATTTTATCCTATGGTTGCTCTCGTGAAAAGAATTTAAATTCTACGCAGGTGAAGTTGTTTCTGGTATTTTTGCCATCATAGATCAGTCAGGAAAAAATACCTAAATTCTTTATCAATGTTGACTGAGTGCTACGAATAGATTTTAAAGTTGCAAATAATGACTGCATGTGAGATACTCCGTTAGTTATCGGTGATTCATATTCTCTGTTCTGGAGACAATATTTTGCTAAAAAAGGTTTCCTAAAGTTTTCTAAGATAAGGTCCCCTGATATTTACATAAATAATGTGTTTCAGAAGTGATGTGAGCCGCATTAATGTCAATGACCTTGCATTATTGTTCTAGTGCTGATGCTGATATTCACAGCAAATGGGATGTAATCACTGCTGTCCAGCTAACTCGGAAAGATCAAAGTTACTTTTAAAAACAAAACAACATTAGGTCATGTTGGAATATTGATATACTGCTGTGGGTGACACTTATTAAACTTAAAGAGAAACACATCAGATAAATCCAATGACAACTGGCCTTTATGATAGACCCTCAATCCCAAATATAAATTAATACAGAATACAATTAAAAAAGCAAATACTTGTCAGAGTTCCATTCACATGGAAGTGATTGTAGCAATTGTAATGGTTTGCAAAATGATAGAAAAATGAAAGAAATACTGCAGGAAAAATGTTCCAAGAGGAAAACTCTATCAAGAAGGGACGTGTTTCAACTTTGTCTGCTTCTAATAAGGACATACCACAAAACACAGCCGTTGATGAAGCTATGTCTGTACGTCAAAATCAGTCTCTTGTGCGTTTAGATTTGGATGAATATCTGGATGTGATTCAAACTGTCCCTTCTTCCAACATGACTGATCCAATTGATCCTACTCTACTTTACCATGCAAATTGAGACCTTCAAAAAGAAACACCAGTCAAATTATTACTCTATCACTACTCAGTGAAAACGTGACTACGTCAGAGGAAAACTGTATCGTTAACATCAACGGACTTTCCCAACCAATTAAAGTGTTTCATCCCCTTGAAGGTGAAAATGGTTTTCCGGTTGTTACAAAAAAAAGGACCGGTACATTACTCCTCATGTGCAAAGCAATAAATCTCAAATGAAATAGGATATTTCCATCGACAACCTTCAGAAGTTATCTCTGAACGCTGCAACCTATAAATATGTGTTACGTGACAAGGGCTCTTACTCAGTAACAAAGAAAAGAGTGAAAGCCAACAAGCTTTGTATATTTTAACAAAATAATTTATTTCCCTAGAAAACAATGTAAAAATTGGAAAATAGGACTTACGGTTTGTGAATATAATCCAAAATTTAATCCTAAGAATGAAAAATACAAGTCCTATCACTAAATAGTTCTATTAGAATCCAGGTTCGAATCTCGACGACATACAAATATGGAAGGCGATGACGTCAGATGTGGTTCATGAACAAATATCAACAATTCCTCAATTGAATCACAGTTTTTGTTTCCGAATAATTCCAGAATAAATTTCCATGAATATCTTTCAGAATTTTTTTAAAAACGTCCACTTGTTGAGTTTCCTAAAGAAGAAATTATTAAATCCAAAAAACAAACGAAAAACAAACAATCTGGTAACTAATAAAAAAAAAACAACATTGTTCCTTCAAGATGTTAAAATGACTCTCCCAGAAAAAATGTTAAGAATGCGTATTTAAACCCCAAAAACATCATTTCAGTCTCGCGAGATGGGTCATGTGGTCTCTTACTACAAGACATTTATCACGTACACCCGTGTAGCCCCAATTAAGAACCAATAATAAAAAAAAAACGTTGTTTACACATGGTGATAGCGCAAGCAAAGTATGGTCTTGATACTGACCAATCCTTTTAACTTCCTGTTTACGAACTTCCCAACCCAAGACGAAACTAGGTTAACAAAAAATAATTTTCATGTAACACGTTTTACGTCTTAGATAAACAACATTTACTAAAAGAAAATATCGAATTACTGAAAAAGAATTTCGAATCCCATGGAAATAATCATTACAATAAAATGCAATGAAACAGAAATAAAATAAAAAAGAATTTTAAAACTAACACACAAGCAATTTAATTACATATACGTAACATATGAAAGTCTTCGAAACCCAGTGTTCACATTTGTTCCAAGAATACACCGTGGATCAGGAATGTTGCTGGTCAATGTCACTCTGCAAGCCTTTCATTCAATTAAGGTAAGTCAACTATGATTTTGGCTTGTCCAGTCGGTATATATGTATAAAATAGTGATCCACTCTTTCGACAATTGACCAACAAGATAAGAATTGTCGAAATCATACAGAGAGGAAATCAAGTTTTCAGGACAAAAAAAAAAAACTGTATTTGAGTCAAAGAAAAAACGTTAGAGGAAACTGCATGCATATTCACTGGTCACGAATACAAGACCATCAGGAGCATATGATATAAACCAACAGTTTAATATTTACATCATAGATTACATTTCGATTTATCATGTGTATGACACATTGTCCTTTTATTTTACAGATTTTCCACTGAGTAATTACTCTAGAAATTTTCAAAACAGAAAGATGTAGAAAATGTATGCATTCCTTATTGTAATATAGGAATCTCGGTGTCAACATTACTCTTTTGTTATGGTGGTAGAAATCAAGATGGTGTACTAAAACTTTATTTTTTCCTCAGAAACATGGTTTACAAGATGTCATATCCATCATCGTTTGCAAAACTGTTCCACTGGCGGCATTCACCATTCATAATAGACTGATTGCAGATAATTTCTTTGAAGTGTGTCTTCTCCGGTGGGAATTAAATTACTTTGAAAAATATGTGTCGATATGTCTTGCGTGTCCCTAATGAAATATCAACAATTTTCATTAGAATAGGACAGATATTGACACCTACAGCAAAACAAGAAAATATATTATAATCCCCAGTATTGTCTCTTCTCTTGCACATTGTCTTTATGCAATAGTTGCAACTTAGAGTGGCACAAAAGCTGTACTTCCACTACGAGTTTTGCATGGAGTAATGAGGGGAAAGGGGAATAAAAGGCAAAGAAAGGGACAATAATTAGGCCAATGAATAATAACCACTTACATAAAAACAAAGGAAGACGAAATACTAATACATGGTTGAGTGCGAATAAATAAATTGCAGATTTTTAACCGTGCAAGGAACAGTCTCATTCATACATAAATATAATGTCACAACAACCTGATTAACTTTAAAATTCGTTTTAAAAAGAGCACACTAGTGAAGTCAATACGTCAATGGAAGCTCATAGCAAATGATGTTTATACACCCAAGCCCTAAATTTGCACATGCCGTTTTCACATCCAAGGTTTTTTTTTGAAACAATGTGATACTAACAGTGCAATTGCTGGCACTTTCCGTATGTGATAATTTTGAAATCACTGTGTATTAAACAGCTTGATGCAACTGAAAATAGTTTCCATCCAAGTAGTTTTTGAGATATTATACTTGCCTTGAACTCACGTGTCTACTGTTCTTGCTGACTAGATCTGTTTTCCAGCTGACCTTTTTCTAGGAACCATAAAGTAACTTCGGGATGTGCACGGGACTTACAAACATTTCAAGAATAACACAAGACAAAAACAAGTAGTTCACACATATATGCATATATTTATTTATTAAGCAATAAATACCAAAAAATTCACATGATATTCTTTAGATAAAAATTTGGACAGGGAACAATTTATTAAAATATCGCCTGCTACGATACTGTACTGATTAGATGTATGTATTATACAATTTTAAATCAATACAAAACTAAATATTTATATCAATAATTTGCTGAACGACTAGTCATTGAATAACAGAAACAAAGCAAACAAAAATGAAGACTAATCACAAAAAGACCGATTTATGTACATGAAACAATTTCTTTCATGCGGTCGTCAACATTAATCAGCCGTAGTATTTTAACGGTATTACATTATTTATTGCCGTTAATAACGAGTAAACCTAAGAGAAATGACGATACATATTGCTATTTACCTTTTAATAAATTACATGGAATCAATCAAGTTTATATCAGACACTAGTCGGAAGATTACCTGTTTTAGAGAAATGCTGTTATACCCTAGTGATATATATATATATATATATATATATATATATATAGAGAGAGAGAGAGAGAGAGAGAGAGAGAGAGAGAGAGAGAGAGAGAGAGAGAGAGAGAGTTGAATCTCTGTAACACACATTTTTTTAAACATACAAAGATTCAGAAGCCAGGGACCCTTTCGGATATAAAATTTTTTACAATTATACGAAATACCGTATGTCAAGGTCAAATTAAGTGTTATATCAAGATTTATGATTGCAAGACATCAGCAACCTGAACAGCTTACTATAAAAACAGTTTTCCTGAACAAAACAAATTCTAAACACTGGCAAATCCCTTTTTGCACGCAACGCAGCAGAGTGCTTTTCAATACCAAAACTTGATTCAAAGATACATTCCGCAACAAGACACACTGAGAAACTCACCCATTGAAAACGTGTACTCAATAATATTTGTTGTAAAACCAAGGTGTTCTGAAGTATGAAAATGTAAAGAGAGATTCTAAACACAGTCCAAACCTAATAAAATCAAATTCAAAACATTACTCTAACTGGATTCGAGATCTCTACAAGTCTTAGTTAATGAGACACTCATTTATCTGGAGATGTTTTATTTATTTAAAAGAAAGTTCACAAGACACCCTTTTTGTGTTATTTTCTCCCATTTTGAGAATGTAGCTTAAAAAGTTTACTTGATTTGCATTCCACTCAATGCCAGTTTCCGCCTCGGGGAAAAGTTTTTCTACGGTTTGTAATCAGGGAAAAATGGAGGAAATGAATCTTTAACAGCGGTCTCGAATATGCTTAATGACGTGTAAAGAAGCGGAATCCTTGAACTGAACGTTAGCTTTGCAATTTTGGAATTTACCTATGTGAACGTAACTTATCTGACATTATTCTCCACGAGGATACAAAAAGAAAGTGTATGATAGGCTAATAGGTTCAAGATGAAGATGTGAAAGTATTTAGCATTGTTGTAAATTTGTCGGAATCATTTAATTGTCGCTCCGCGTCCATACTGATCTCGGTCCATAACAATGGCAGCATTTCC
>JAECUM010048895.1:0-22040 GCA_016617855.1 Megalonaias nervosa
GAATACAAAATGGAAATTTAAAAGGTACTTGCAGTTCTATGAATTAAAACTCAACTAGTCCTGAGACTTATAGATGGCCTGAGGTAATTTAGCCGTGTAACAGCATCAGGTGTTATTGGGAAACACCTCCATGGAACTGTCACTGGGTAATGTTAAGTAAAATTTGTTGTTCATAATTCCAGAGTTCTAGTGTCCAAGGGGTCGCTGAAAGTCAGAGGAGTGTCTAAAGAAGGATTGTAATGGTGACTGGTGGAAGGGGGACTGACGTTGGACGCAAGACTCCCGTTGTTGTTCCCGTTAGAGGAATATTTCAGAGACGGATTAGGAAGAAAGTAACCGATGCAACTGCTGAGTAAAATGATCCACAATTGATAGGCTCCTTGTTGAAAACTTAAATGGGCAATGGCAGCACCGATGACACAATAAGCTACAAAGATTTGGTAGAAAGAGACGATTTGCTTTTTAGGCACACGTTCTCCACACCACACCCACAAGGGTTGCTTTTGTAGATCTTGCAGAGAAGAACTGGGGGGAAGGAGTGGTCACTGCAGTAGCTGAGGCTGTGTTGAACGGCATGATGGTCACTTCTTTTTATATATGATGATTTGCGAAGCGTCGATCCAAGAGTCAAAACTGGGAGGATATCCTTTCTAACGTACTTTCACTTCTTTGACACGTCGTTTTCCCACCTTTCGGGTTCTTCGATCGAGAATGCTTTCGATCTCGTACACGTCGTCTTCTATTTTGGTCATACGTTGTAACTCGGGCAAGTAAAACGTTCCTTTCAACATTTCCCCGTTCATAGACGAGAGGATAACGGCCACACACTCGTTCAGTGACACGAAACAATTCGGTGGTCCAATTTGGTAAGTAACCATTGTCGAAAGTGCGTTTGGTTTTGCCAATGCGCACGCAATCTCCTGCTGCCAACACTCCACCTTTCTTGGGGACAGTCACCGTCGGGGACGTACGAAACAGGCGCTCGAAGACGGTCACTTTGTTGTCGGCAGTCACATCTAGAGGGGCACGTCAGATGCTCCGATGGTAAGATTGGTTGTACGCTTGGACTAGGTGCGGTAAGACGTCGATGTACTTGAGAGTGTGTTGATGCGTAAAATATTTCCACATGCGTTCTTTCAAGCTGCGTTGAAAACGTTCCACGATGATGGGTTCGGTTTAGGGATTCTCGGAGATGAAAAAATGAATGCCACGTTTCTTCAATTCTTTTTGGAGAGCTTGGTTCAGAAATTCGGTGTCTTTGTCTGTTTGCTATCGAAGAGGGTGACTACCGCTCTGTTTCAACAACAGCTTGAGGGCTCGCACTAACTCAATGCTCTATCTTGAAGTCAATGACATGACCCAAGCAAGATGTCGATGATACAAAACAAATATTTGTAGCCACGATTGTAGGTTGCCAAATGAGAGACATCGGCTAAATCGGCTTGCCATTGATGATCGATACTATCCACACGGGTGCGACGTCTGGAACATTTTCGTCGAATGGGTTTGTTTAAGGTGTACGTGGCTTGTTCTTGTAACCATCGTTGCACTTGAGGTAAACGGACACTTTTCAGTCGAGTTTTGTCAGCACGATACAATTTCTGAACTCCTCCGTAACCTGCAGGATGGGATGGATTGTAGTAAATGCTGGCTAACACCTTCTCAATTTTGTAATAAGTTATCCACTCTTCGCTGATGGTATTCTGAATGGGACAAGGGGGTGGTTTAGAAACGGCTTTTCGTGTCCGATGTGCCACGGGAGTAGACGTCGAAGGTAGTTTTAGTGGTAGTGGTGGTGGCGGTGGTGGTAATGGGATGGATTTGGTCTTCTTTTCTTTCTTCACTTCTGATTTCCCTTCTTCCTTTTTGACTTCTGTCGAAGGAGGAATGGACATCATCTTTTTAACCCAAACTTTAAGTTCTTCTGGTTGGCGTGTAGGGGAAAATGTCAACAAGGACGCTGCAATCTTACTAGGGATGGGAGCTGCTGACGGTATTTGAAAGACTTCTCGTGCCTCTTCTTCCTCAGGCATCAGTGAGGCTACGTCTGTCTTGACCGCTGGGGGTGGTGGTGATGGTAATGAACTTTTCATCAGAGCTTTAACATCTTTCAGAGTGGGCAGAGCTGTTTCGTCAAAAGATTTCTGGTGAAAGAGTTGTAGTCGTTGCAACAGTTGACCGTACCGTTGCGATCCTTCCATTTCTGACAAATCGCTGCGATCCATCAATGATTGCAAATCGTGTTGTAACTGAGACATCTAGGTCAAATGAGGATTGGAAGGTACATGCGGGGTCCGTTGTTCTTGCCAACGGTGGTATTCCATCCATCGTTTGTAAGGTACTAAAGCAATTTTCGTCCTTCCATCGGATTTCAAGGGTCACGTCTGAGATCTTATGATTCCAGAGGTCTCCTTTCATCTTCTTGGACCTTTTTATCTTCATCCCATGATTCTTCCCATCGTTCTCAATACTCCTTTCAGCAAGGGTCCTCCTATTGTTCCCAACAAGGGTCCTAACAGGGGTAAAATTCCTCCGCGTTGCACCAACATCATTTTCTTTTGACGAATGGGTATTTTCTTTTGGATCATTTGTCGAAGAACGTGTCGATGTTTGGCTAAGCATTCTTTCCGATGTTTAGATAAAGGTATCGTACCTTTCAAGACATTCAAACAACAATCGCTCACGGTATTGATGACATCTTTGGAGGCAGTTTGAATGAGGTTTTTTCGCATGGGTGGAGGAGCTTCGGACAGGACGGACAACATGTCCCAATGTTTGGCTAAACGAGGAGGCAGTCCTTTTCTTTTTCCTCTTCTTTCTTGGACAGAAGAAGGACGATGGTAACGGTGTACACGTATTGGAGAGGGACATCTTTGGGCGCTCAGGAGCACAACAACACTGATCCCTATCGTTTGCCTCAGGTCTTTTTTATACTGGAATGCGTCGCCACTGACTCTCGGCTCGTTGTATCATTTTCATGGCAGGCATCACGCGTCGTGGAGGGGTTCACAACGGTCTCAATCGGGACAGTTCTTGCTTGGACAAATCCAGCAAACTCTTCAACATGCCCGATATCTCTTGGACTTTGATTTTGGGGGCAGGTACTTTGTGAGCAGCGGCCACTGCCGCTAAAGAGAAAGAGGGCGTCACCGCTGCAGGAGACGTTTCTGTAGACACGGGTTTCCAATGTTTCATCAAATTAGGAAAGATACGTGTCAAATCGGGTTTAGCTGGTATCACCAGCAACGGAGAAGTGGAAGATGTTGAGGTTACTGGAGACGCGGTCACCGTTGTTGCGGCAGGTCGTGGTTTGCAAATGTAAGGTTGCGTCCTGGCACAGTGCCTCTCTTGCGGGTAGAAGCTGTTTTCTGTGGGTTTTTCTCTTTTTTGTGGCGGTGACCTGATTTTGACACCGTTACTCTTTTTCGTTTTCTTCTGGGTACTTTTGGGAGTGTGTTTATTCTTTATTCCCATTTTAAGAGGGAGCGAATGATGACACCTCGTAGAGAACCTCAACCTCCAGGTCTCAAAATGATTTGCTTTCTGGTTTGAGTGTCGATGCGACGACCGGCCAGTTGCGTCAAGGCTACTCTGTTTCTGTCAAAATTACGTTCGGTTTGATGTGGAATCTGAATGATATCTCACAGTAATTGACGCGCTGTCACCGTAAACCATTGTAAGACTTCTATGAGACTAGCTTCTAAGACACGAGCATGTATTTGTGGATTTTTTTCTCGACTGATGCCATATAAGGCACGACTCAATTTGACGGGAAGATGAGACTGAAGGGACGTCATGTTGACGCTGTTTTAGACAGTCACCAAGTGACCGAGGTTTTTATAGATTTTGTTTTGGTTGTTGTTGTGGTTATTAAGTCGACGACGTGGACGTGTACACGACAGGCTCTCCGTCTTGGCACCAGTGGTGAAACAGATGGGTACGATATCGCAAATACTCGGGGGTAGTGGGTTTTAAATCTACGAGTAAGTAGGCGTGTGGGGTTTGAGTGTCATCGCCGTACGTAGGCGTTCCTAACTGTTTGGCTAAGACTTGCACTTACGATTTATCTCTAGGGCTTTTAAACAACACCACGTAATGAGCATTGAGACTGATATTGCGATGGGCTTTACTTTGTTGAGACAAAATTTTGGATGATGTAAACGACACTGGCATTACGATGATGCCCTTTGCTCGTAAACCAGAGTTTAATTTCTTCTTCGTCTTCTCCTAACATGTCGTCAAAGATGACCAGATGGGTTTGACTAGGGTCAGACACGATCCATCCGTCTTCGCCAGGAATGCCTTCCACAAAGACGTTGGAATCGCCTTGACTTTGTCGCAGAATGCTGTACTCTGATTGCCACTGTTTGTAACAGCACACGATTCGTTGAGGTGGACGATCGATCAAATGATGTTTGTGTTCGATCAAACGTTTGACAAATTCAGTTTTGCCTGAACCGCTAGGTCCGGCAATGAGGATGTTAAAGGGATGCGAAGATACAAGGCCTCCCAACTAGCCCGATCTACGTTTTTGTCGATGATTTTGACAATGGAGGAAGAGGGAGCAGAGACAGTAGAGTTAGCCATAGTAGTGTAAGGAATAATCTTTTGACAGGAAGACAGACAAGACAAGAGTTTTTATACCTTTTTCAGGACACGTTTATTGCCATCTTTAATTGTGAACAACATGAAAGACAAAAATACATAAAAGCCAGGTGATTAAGTACATGAATAAAATACACACCAAAACGATCATAGTGTTTAATGTTTTTAAAGTCTCTACACTCCTTCGCAGAGTCACACAAGGGTCCTCCTGGAATGGTCTTTCGGGGATGTCCATAACGGTCCTGTCCTGAAGAGAGTGGTTTTCCTCGGTCACGATTTCTTCTTCTGGCACTGCCACTAACACAGGTTTAAAAGTTACTTTTTTCACTGAATATTTTAATTTTTTAGGATGACAAATCTTGGGTATAGTGTGCCACTTCTTTTGTCCAAGCCTCGAAACCCCAACCTTTCCAGTTACGTACATCTTTCCAGTGAGGGTGTAAGTCACAAGCTACACACACATCATCGTACACATCTTCAGTACCTAAAAATTGAATGAATCTTGTTTTTCTGTAGAGGTCGTCGAGAAGTATCGAGATGAATGCGCTAAGCTTTGAACAGAATGATCTTCTCGTATGCATTTAATGGGTCCACTTTCATGCTTTTTGGAGTGGTATGTACTGCTCGTAAAGAGTCAACAAAGAATCGGCTGGTAAACGAAATCCCAGAAAGCAAGTCACTAAGACTCATCATACACGTCGACCCCAAATTGAATGGACACAATTCTCGTAAAATGCGATGGTAATCCTCCACCGTTTGAATAGTGGCATTGATTTCCTTCCACGGAATCTGTTTTATTACAACTGATAAAGGTCGTGACATGGTAACTCGTTTTTATACCTCTTTTTGTCCGAAGCAATAAGTGTACTTTCTGCACAGAGATGGTCGTACTCCAGTGGCAAATCTAAATTGTTTAGTCACTAACTTGCACATCACACACAGTTCAGAAGTATCCTCTTGAACTAAGTTTACGTTGTGTAAAAGAGTTTGGTAATCCTCTAGCTCTTCTTCTGGAATTCGTTGCAGTAAGTCTACCTTGTAGTACATATAATCATAACAACAAACCATTACTTCTCGCCCACGAGTAGTTGATTAATGTCTGACCACTGGAACACTTTCATCCGAATCAGTCCTCTTATAGCATTCAGGTATGAGCGGTTCAAACATCGGTGAAGTAACAAATGCAATTGTTCTTTGCGTTTCACTTGTATTTTGATTAACTCTCGGTAAGTGCGTTCTCTCAACTCCACAGGCAAACCACGAATGTTCTCTTGTAAAGTATCCATGACCATGTCAATCAAACACTTCTCCTAGAACGAAAATAACTGACATAGTGAGCAATTTCTGACCACTGCCATTTCAGGAAAAGGTCAAGAATGTCAATAATATCTTCAAGTGTAAATGGTCTAAAGCGGAATATTCGGATGAACGCACACTTGATCCAGAGAAATCTGACTTGTTTGTTGACTTTTGTCAATTTCCTCTTGTGAATTCTCGACATAAAAGTTCTACAGTCACCAACTGAGTTTTGCTCTGGCAAGTCCCAGCCAAATTTCCTTGTAGATCTTCTCTTGCAATTCGTTTGGTAATGTTTGAAGATTATTTTTAAATGGGTTTAAATACTTGTCTAGGTGTTGTGCAAAGTTTGACTCCTAGCCAAGCTGGTTTCTTAAACGACATGGTATGCCCACTTCAATGACTAGGCCCCACTAAAGGTAGGTAACGACAATCCGGAGACCAACGAGCATGTTCAAGGTAAGCGGAATCTTTCTGTTCCCACTCGTGAAGAGACACACAGCAACTGAAGCACTTGACTTCATCCCTTTCGCCTAAGTAGAAAATCCGGCTCTGGCTAATTCTTCGGGGGTAGGTCCTCCCAGATATTTTGGCCATTTTTCCTCGGAAGGTTAGATCCGACTTTCAAAGTCGCAGTATTCAGGCAAATGCACAGGGAACGAATATTCATCTTTCACAGCCTCATTTCGATGAGGGTACGGTGAAATCCCCAGGAGTGTTCTCAGTTTTGGATGACATCAGTAGGGTGGTATCCGCATGGTTTCATAATGATGATATCAACCATGAAAACCAGTAAAGTTAAAAGGTGTACGATGACGAGTGGCATCGGTTTCGCATCCATCAGGCTTGACACGCACTGCATCACTTTCCATGGTAGGTACAGCCGTAGCAAAGTTCCCATGATGTGATACTGAATCGCTGAGGTCACACCGTACGGCATCCCTGCAATCGCAAGGCACAGCATCGCACTCCACTTGAGCATGATCGATCTTGAATTGTCCCTGTCTGAACTTCATTTGTGCTTCTCTGAAATCATTCATCTCTCACGATTGGTATTTGTAGCGACAATGAACTATCAGTCTTGGACGTTGTCCCCTTTTATATGCTGACCAATATCGACGTGACCGTACGGTAAAGTAAAGTGGTTGGCAAGACGAACTCCCTTCTGGTTCACGATTTGATACACTTTTTCCAAGGGACGACTGACGATTTGGTGTGTGGGTAAACGTACAATCTTGTGAGGTTCGTAGGTGGTCACTTTAAAATGTCCATCCTGTCCAGACTGCAAACCTTCTTTCAGCACGCCAAAGTACACCACTCGACTGGTGCGATAATTCAGAGTCAATCCTTCCACTTTACGCTCCGTGTTCACTTTTCAGTGTGAGTCTCGGTATTCGCAGCCGTAATTGTTGGGACCGCCACTTGCAAAACTTAGAATCTTGCCCTTGGAATGCTCGTCCGTCCAGGCTCCTAAACGGTCTCCTTCGATTTTAGGATGCTGTTGACCTAGTCGATCGATATAGATGCAACTGTCCGTGTCAAAATACATCACACGATCTCCTAACATTGCTAAAGCTTCGTACAGCTTTAGACGAGCATGGGCTGTCACGCAAGCCGCAATGATGACATTTCCAAGTTCGTCGGCTCCAACAAAGTGCAATTCTTCTTCGCAATTGACAAAGATCAAGACCTCACGAAGGACGTCCACGTGTTTTATGTATTTGGTTTTGTCGTGAATCATCTGGAAGTAGCGGGAAGGTTCTGTCAAATACTCCGTCTTTGGTAAACAAGTCGTTGTGCCATTTTGCCCCACAAGCAATTTAACATCACTTTGGCAAAGGATCGCCTTCATTTGTTTTTATCCACGTGGTCTAAAGTGTTGCCTTCCTGCTCCCAGTATTTCTCTTTGAATTTATTTTGGTCTTCGGGAGTGTGACACCAGGAAGGATAGCCGTTGGCTTCTTGTTTCAGTTTTAAAAAGGCATTCGCGTAGTCGGCGAAATTCCTTTTTTTAGTCTCGTCGCCCTTGTGGTATTTTGCTGTCTTGGGAAAGTGGTAAATTTCGTATACTTCTCAAAGTTGGTATCCCAGGTCCAGAGCTTTGAAAAATTCCACGCTGACCCACGTTCTCGTCAAAGCGCGTTCTTCCTGGGTGTGCTGACAAGGTTCGTCTTGTTTGCACGTTTCGGCACAAGTACGACACAAGGAAAACATCAGTTTTCCTTGGCAATGTTGTGGTAAAATAGGATGGTACAAGTTCGTGGGAGGCAAGACTTTGCACTTGATCAATCCCTCGTATTGTCGAACCTTATCCAGTTCGATGTGCTCCGGTAGCAATTGCAAGTGCCCTGCTGTAAAGTGACAATATTTGCACACGTACGGATACAGCGAACACACGTCCAAGTATTTGATTTCTTCTCCGTTCTCCTCGTCGGCTTGGTACAGCTAACATGTGGCATTCGTCCGTCCTCCGTACAAACTGTCCCGCGGGTTCAGAGGGTCCACCAGCTTGTAATTTTCCACGATGCGCTTAAACTCGGGATCAGATTTCAAACGGTGATCGTACTGGTGTTTCCACATTTCTACCACTTGGTATCCTTGCTCTTCAAGCTCCGCTGACAAGTGGCCTGGTACAAGTCTTCCATGGTCCGTTGTAAAAACTGGATTTTAGTGTCACTTTGAGACTAACAGATGGGACAGCCGTGAAATAAGCAACCGTTAAACTCGTACACGATCTTGGGGTTTTCTAAGTTTCAGCCATCCACAGAATACCTTCCGATGTTCTTTTCGCCTCCTCCGTTGAGGGCGTATTGGATCCATTTGCCTTCCTTGTCGCACAAGTAATGTAGCCAACGTAGGGCTTTGACCGAGTATTGATGTTTGACAAAGTTCGTCGTTTGAGGAATTATGACAACTACGGTGTATTGGGGCATGAATCGTTGGCGGTACACTCAGGAACACGCTTTGGCAATGGTGCAAACTTCTTTCAAAGGATCAATCCCTCCGTGCTCCATGAACAGTTCTCGGAAATTTCCACAGCAACGCCGTAAAATGTCCACGTCGGAACGACAATATTTTAACATTTCTTCCTGAATGTCGAAAGGCTCCGAGGCGTGAGTCTGGTACCAAGCGTACAAAGCTTCTCGTTGTTCGGTACGCATGTTGTCGGGGTCGTAGTAGTGATCCTCAGGTAAATGGGGCAGAACGAAGTGTTGATTGGCTTCGGTATTGAAAAAGTGCCGAAAATAGCCTTTGGCCATTTCTGTCATTCCAAACGTTTTAGACATGCGACTCAAAAGGCATGGCCAAGTAACTCATCGAATCTTTAAACTGCACTTGTCCCACATGCATGGAAATGATTTTGGCTCCGTTCAAGGTTACTTATGGACGTTCGGTACTTTGTTCCGTATAGTATCTGAGGAGAAATTGCCCATCGTATCCCGAGAAATTGTGAGCCATCACCGTAGCATAGCGATGACAATCTCCATAATGTTCGATGTCTTTTTGGCTCCACGTCTCGTCGATGAGGTCTAACATCCATTGGGCGAAATCGGCCAGCGTGTTCTGTCCCCGAAAGATTTGTTCACGTCCTCCAGGAATCATGGTACAGCGAGGGCAATGAGTGAAGATAGGCTCTTGGATGCACTTCTCACACGCTCGGTGAGCCACGCAGAAATTAGGAATGTGAATGCCAGTCTCTTGCATGCATTCGAAATCGAAAAAGATGAAATTGCCTTTCATCTGGTCATCTTCTTCCTCTTCATGTTTGGAATTATATTTTTGAATCTAGCATTGGTGTTCCAAGTCCACGATTTGCTGACAAATGTGACATCGTTTCTTTCCTGAACAGACGTGCGCCTTGGCACTGTTGGTACGTATGCCTTGTCCACAAGTAGGGCACAACCTCAGGAGTTGACAAGCACATTTCTTCTGTGAACCTTGCGTCTTTAGATGTTCTTGGTAACAGGCAGGGCTGCCAAACGTGCGCTGACAAGCTGGGCAATGCACTCGTTCTTGTCCTTCATAAAGACAGGGCTCAGAGGCTAAACATCCCTCACATTTCGATCCGCACTGCTTGTGTTGCTCTCGATTGTTATAACCATAGTCACATTTCTCACAATAATAACCGTATGACAGGAATCCAGTGATATTGGTAATGGCATCAAAATGTTCATCGTGATGATAGACGTGAATGTATTTTCCGTCTTTGAAATCTTTGCCTCGAAACAGTCCGCGCACTTCTTGAGGGTGCACTTTCAAGGTGTAGCGTGGAGCCAAGACGTCTTGCAATTTTTGCATTTCAGTAATGCCACAAGCGGTGTCTTGGGATATCCCCGCTTGCTGTAACAGGAGTTCTGCTTCTCTTCGTTGCTTGTCTCGATCCGATTGTTGAATTGTTCGCCAAGCTCTTTTTCCATTCTGCCGTGTCGTTCTTGTCGGCATACGTTTGTCCCACCACGATGGCACGGGCTAAACACATCTGGTCTTGAAGATTGTTAATTTGGACGAGACTCTTTTTGGTGCTGCGTAGATTGTCTACCAAGAACACCTTTTTGTGTCGTCCTGTCCCTTGGGGAAGAGAAACGTGGGTCATGAACAGTGTCGCTTTTCCATCGGTGATGTGAAACTTGTCGTTGGATTGCTGTACGTCTTGAACCTTGTCCATGACTTTGGAAGGCGTCAATTCTGATGGGCTGCTAAACTCGATCCAAACGGGAGACTTCAAATTGTCGTGATGAATGGAACGTCTACCAGCGTTAAGATGTAACGGTTTTCCGATCTGTAAGCGGAATTATAGGTCCTACAATGTCAACAGCCACTCTTTTAAACGGAGTATCTAGCATTGGCATCTGACCTAACGGTACTCTAGTTATTCATCCCTTAGAGATAGTCTTCTGATAAACATCGCACGAACGACAAAACCGCACTACGTCGCTATTGACGCCAGGCCAATAGAATTCTCGTAATAACCTATCAGTTGTTTTCTTGGTACCTAGATGACCCGCCATACTCGACTCGTGTGCCACCTTAAGTACATGCGACCTGAATTTCTGGGGAACAAGTAGCCGTAAGAAATTCCTGTCATCCGGTGTAGTTTATTCCCTACATTAAACCCTTGCGATGTAGAAATCTAGAGGACCCCCCGTTTTTACACTTCCTCACAGTGCCCGACATTTTCTCCGCGGTCGCCTTTAAAGACTCGTCATGTTCTTGCTCGTTCTAAAATTATTTGCGGGAGATATCAGTAATGGCTTCCGGTACTTTTAATTTACGTAGAGATTTGTTATCCTCCTTTACCTGAGCTCTGGTTTGCACTGCTTGGATGATCGGGAATCGAAGTCAGACATTGTTGGGAGTCTAGATCCCTGTACATTGCCGATCGTAAGTTTATAGATCGGGTTGGCTATGCACAACGCTTCAACGGTTCCGGTCAGAAAAGGTGTTTCGATAACTATCCTTGCGACTGGAACATGGTCGATTGTTTGGTCCAGTAGCATACAAGCAATATAAATCCAAGCAATTGGTCATCACGAACGAGGCTCCGTTTTACGACTACACTAGTGCACCCTGTGTCTCGCAAAACGGTCACCTCTTGTCCGTTGACAGTACCATTCGCCGTCGGTACTTTTGCCTCGCGACAAATACACGTGGCGATCGATTGGATAGTATTTCGACCGATCCCTGCACGTACCACTAGCTCGTACCCTGTTTCCAGTTGGCCTTCAGGGAAGCATCGAGTTTTCCATCTACCGACCGTTTGCCTTCAATGGCCATCGCGACTCTCTGAACTGATCCCTTCCGCTTAGGACAATTGGGGGAGATATGACCCCACTCCTTGCAAGTGAAACATTGTCATTATGCCTTCCATGGTTATCACTACCAGGTTTTTCAGGCTCCCTGGGTTTATGGTCCTTAACCTGATTCCCACCTTTTCCGTCTCGCGAGATAACGTTTTGAGAGCCTCCCTGTGCTTCAGCAAATAAGTCCGCCTGCATGGCCATGTCATATATATTCGTGACGGACCTCTCCCCCAAGAATAAATATAACTCATTGCCACAAGTTGTCAAATGTTGGTCCCGAAGCAAGAAATCTATAAAACCGTCAAATGTCTTAACGACCTTACAACATTCCACCCATCCCTGCAAGTAATTGCACGTCCTACTGACGAACTAGGTGAATGTCTCGCCTCTCTCGGGTTTGCTATACTTAAAGTTCTTGCGAAACCCTTGCCCGGCTAGCTCGTTTTTTTTCAGGAGTGCTTCTTTCAACGTGATGTAATTTAGCGAATTGGCCGCGGGTAAACGAGAATACACGTCTAATGCTTTACCCTTAAGCAACGCGCTGAGATGGAGCGACCAGGCGTCATTTTCCATTTTTATACAGTGGCGTACCTTTCAAACCTGTTTCGATAATTATCCATGTTATCTTTGTCGTCTACAAATGGGGGCAATATTGGAAAGTTTGGACCTTTCAGTTTAAAATCATGCTCTCCTTCCTTTTTGATTTGCAATAGCTCAGAATTTATTGATATTCCATTTCCCGATTTCTATCTTCTATCTCCAAAGCTTCTAACCTCACTTGTTTTCCCTTTCTAACTTTCTATCCTCTACTTCTTAAAGTAATTGTACCTTTTCTCTTTCTGTTTCCCTTTCCTATTTTATCCTTTCCTTCTCGGCCTGTTTTTCTAATTCTATCTTCCCCTTTTCTAATTCTATATTCTCCTTTTCTAATTCTATCTTCTCCTTCTCGGCCTGCTATTCTAATTCTATCTTTTCCTTCTCAAAAGCCATTTTTCTTTCTGTGGCTTCTCTTTCTATCTCCAGTTTCTCCCTTTCTATTTCTCTCTCCTTTAACCTCTGATCCCTTTCCCTAGACTGTTCTTCACGAACAAAAGTTCTAAGAGATTCCCCCTCGTAGCCGAACTGTTTCCCGTTGTCTGCAAGTTCTCTCATTGATGACATTTCAAAAATCTGATACGACCAACCTAAAGTGCAGTATTATGCCAAAAGGTGTAATTACGAAAATTTCAACAAACAAACCGTATTTTCCTTCTCGGAAGGCAATAAAAAAGGTGAAATGTGTACAAAAACAAATAAAGTAGTATTAAATGGCTACTTAACCTCACTCTCTTGTCCAGAACGTCTGAAACATACAAAAAATCATACAAGAATAATGAAACAATAAAAGTGCTCTGTTATATCCGAGATGATCCCACTTCTGTCACCATTTGTAACAAGATAACCGAGTTGTACTTTCGGACTAATAATGAAACTCTGTTGATGGTGATGCAAATACAATGTTTTTTGATGCATGACTTAAATGAGAAAAGAAATATGATTGATACGTGCTTGTATGGATCCAAATATTGGACAAATTAACATAATCCGTACGTACCTAAGAATGCAACAAATATAAATACAAATAAATGATCATAAACAGTACAAGGACAACGGTGAACGATTCACGGTAATATCACACAATGAAAACTCAATAGTAAAAATTATGTATTCACTCAAATAGTGAAAACTGATATTTTACTCAAATAGTAAAATGATAAGACAGATATACAAAATATCTAAACACTCCCAAAACACTGGGTATAACAAAACCCCAAAATTAGCCCACGACTAAAAGATTACATGCATGGAGTAACACAAAACACTCCGTCAATATCACACATGACTACCAGTCACACCGGTCAATCAAGCTATCAGCATTATAGGTAGTCACCGACCACCATTCAGTTGCTTGGTCAATCAAGCAACCAGCGCCCACCAATTCGGTCAGCAACGCCCGATAATCTACTACTCAACCAGCAACATTGTTCACTCAGCTCTACGGCTGTTATGGTTAACTTCGATAGTTAGCTGATACCACGTCGACTACGATCACCATGGATCACTCTGATCACTCTGGTCACTCTGGTCAGCTGAAAATACATCTAATACCCTGTACTATTCATGACACGGGCATGTAAGATGAAACGTAATGACGTTATATACAGTAAGTTACACAAACTACATAATCGGTACAATATTACGAAACAATAAACAGGTTCAAAAGTGGACCCGTATCCGATAAGATTCCTATGGTACTAAACGTTTCTTAATAAAATGCAACCTTATATTGCTAATATAAATCTCTTGCTAAAGCACAAACAATAGAAAAAATATTTGCGTTATACCCCGCCAGACCAAGCTATATAGAAAATGTACAAAAGTAAACGTGGTAGTACAATAGCTATAACTTACAATATACACAAGAAATATATACATTACATACCTCTACAGCTGATGATGTGCAAGTCCCTCAGTTTTCTTGGTGTGGTCCCTCTCAGACTTGTCATCATAGAGGAGACCCCTAGTTCCAAAATTTAAAGGTTTTTTTATGTTTTTTCTGTTTTATTAATATGTGTGTGCTATTTGTATTAATTTTATAGAATTTCGTTTTTACGAATTTTTGTTTTAGGGTTTTTACACCATTTTTCATATTCTATTGTAAAATACTGCTCAACCCGGGCTGGTCTTGGAGTTGATTTATTGTAAGTGATCGTTGCCGGTGATTAGTATTGTCCATGTGTGTTATATGTGTGTGCTATTATGTACGTATGCTATATTATGTTAATGTTTGGACTGGCATAAAATCAAATCTTTATAGTTGTTATTTAATTTATTCCAGATTCAGTTTAACTCGAGAAATTCAGTTGGGCACATTTGTCTTAACCTTATTTCTCGGTCTTGTAGAATCTTTATACTTTAGTGTATGCTGGATATTTGGAAAGATAGTTAAGAAAATATAGAATGTAATGGATAGGATGTGTTATATTTGCGTGCAAGTGTTTCTGTTTTCGTAATGTTCTTGTTCGGCTCCCTTTGTGGCGATTCGGTGCGAGCCGTACTACCACACGCCAGTCCCTTACCTTTGGCCTCGCACTTTAGAATCCCCTGGGTAGCCTTTTCAATGATTGTTTGTTTTGTTGGTTGCATAGAGTGTAAAGATCCCACAGATATACTATTATAAACAAAGACTTAAATTCAAATCAATTATCTAAATCTCTTCTTATCTTCATTATTTTGTTTATGTGCAAGTCCCTCAGTAGACTGCTTACTGACAAGATGTTCCGTAACGTGAAGATATCACCTTAGAGCGAGGCATTTATATACAGACGATGTAGCTGTGCTAGATGTAAATCGTTTTTTTTCCCATCGAGAGCACTTCGCACGTGCGGCAGGGATGAACCGAACTCACTATTTCGAAATAATGTACAATATACGTAAATCACCCTCGGGTATCGTTGTACACAAGAAACGAAACCCGAATACATGCATTTAATAAATAGAAGCATTAATACAATTCCGTGACAGCCTGGCAGTAATACATGCTATTCAACTGCTATTCTCATTTGGAACTGAACTAACCTAAGCTTATTAAAGAGGATGGACTGGTATTATTCAAAGAAACACAACGAACAATTGATATTAGAAAAGAATGACGCAATGTAATCAACACAAATATCGTATACAATTATAAAAAGTTGAGCCCGAAATATTCCGGCTAAAGGTTGTCGTAGTGATTGCCCTTATTCGATGCTGCTGTCGGTGATTGTTATACTTTTTGCCATGGTTATGTGGTTTTGTCTTGCATGATACCTAAACATAAGGATATACGTTTATTATGGAGGCATTTACATTTCATTAAATTGCAGTATAAAATAATACTAATGAGAGTATATAAAATTACCCATGTTACGTAAAAGAGAAATTGTTCTTCAATAAATTGTATGACAGGCCATTTAGTCTCTCTCTCTCTCTCTCTCTCTCTCTCTCTCTCTCTCTCTCTCTCTCACACACACACACACACACACACACACACACACACACGTGTCTCTATCAGCATTAATCATTGATCACGAGACAACAATTATCAATATTTTCTAATAAATGTTTATCTTTTACATCTCCTAGCAATTTAAGTCCTTGCATGTACTTAATTTAGATTTTGGTATTTAATTGGATCATATATATGATTCTTGCACGATTCTCCAGAGATGACGTAATTTAAAATCATTGTCGGCCAACAGATTTATGTCGTGTCCAGCGATCGACGTTTCTGTTCACATTTTACTTAGCCGTTTCCAGATTAGTGTACCTGACTGAGATAGGTTCTTGTATATAATGAAGTGGTAGTTATATTTAGTTTAGTCTACTTAACTACGGTCAAAACCGATGGATACTGACAGGCAGCAGCAACGTTAATCTACTAGGACTGTTTATAAGGTATCAAGTTATAGCGTCTTATTGGAATCTGTTGATTAATTTCAGTTACTTGTTACACGTACCTGTAATAACTTCGTACTTCTATTCAAGCCTACCCTTACAACAGCATTTAGTTACAAATATATGAATCACCCTCTACGTCATGTCGCTTTAAGCAATACTCATCTTGTTCTGATGGATAAATAAGATAGGTTATATATATATATATATATATATATATATATATATATATATATATATATATATATATATATATATATATAATTTGAATTAAGTTTTGCAAGCTGTTCAATGTTCGGATAATATATAGTTTCTTCTTCCATCTAGTACTATATGTGTATTTGCCATACTTTAACGGCTGCAATATTAACCACTTTTAAGAGTCCAGTAAAATACCAAATAATTTCTTTCTTTTGCTAAGGCACAAATTTAATTGGTTGAATGTAAAGCCTGCGCGTAGTTAAGTTATATCCATATGCAGATAAGTTTCATTTTGACCTGCTCTACTGAATGATAAAGTTAAGCCTATTTGCATTGTTTTATTAAAATAGTAGCATAAATTGAACAGAAAAGAACAACACAGATCTTCTAACATATGTGGAGAATGTGAGCGTTATAAAATAGAATGCGAGATAATGTCAGATTGGGAACAATATGCATTGGTAAATGGATTGATCGACTGATCGATTCATCGGTAGATCTATCGATCAATTTGTATGTTTAGTATAATGCTGATTCTCATAAAATATGCACAAACCGCATTATGGCGTTGCTATAACAATTATTAAAGTATCCTATTCTCAATATCAAGACGTTTGAATGGTAAAATATAATTTGTCAATATTAATAATATCCTTTCTATATTATTGACTGATTGCTGAACCGAAGACTACTCGTCTCACACTGTGTTGATGTGCATTAAAATCTAAATGACATACATTACTGAGTTTAAAATGCATGAAATACATAAGATTAGTATTATCACAGACTGCAGTCAATACAACGACCTTTTTAAGATCTACGCATTTTTGTTCAGGATGTTGATATTCACAGTTGTTTTTACTATCGAGAAACCGTTCCTGTATCATGAGCCGTTGAAGCATTTATGTTTCTAACCGAAAATCTCTGAGCATTTCCTCTATTACATCGTGCGCATTTCTGCTTTAAAATTTATATAATATATGATTCCATTAATTGTAATTTACTGTTCTCGTTTTGTCCTGATTGTTAAGATTTACATTTGCAGTTCCGTTAGGCTCTCATTTGTATTATATACATTAGTACTATTGTTTATTAACCACACTTTATATTTTATTCAAAAAACATTTTTGCGCAAAACTCAAGCTCAAACATAACACCCGTACCTTTACTGTGATACCTGTAATCAATTTTTGGTTAATTTATTTCATCAATCTAGATAAAGGACTATCGAAATTAAATAAAACAAATACGTTTGATTATTCTTGCATGATTCTTATTAAATCTACGCAGTACAAATTGCTTGAACTCTGAATTCGAAATTATATGTCCTGCTAATAAAGGATACAAACCATTAATGATCATCTCATGGGTCGATAATGGTTTCAAAAGTCCGGGGAATTATACTGTGTTGCGCGTGTGTTCATTGTTAATACCTGGTTGTGAGGCATAGTCAAAAGTGTAATGCTTTATGGGTGTGCTTTGCTAGTGTCTGCTTGTGAGACAGCGTTAACACTTTGTGTTAGGATGTGTTCTGTCTTAGCGCGTTGATGCGAGTCTGCGATAGATGTATTAATGAAAGTGGTTTGTGTGAAGTGTATTGCCGAAGGATAAACTATTCCCTTATACTGGTATTAAGATTTGCAATATTTACCTTCTTCGGGCGACGTATTGTTTTATCCGTACTCGGTGTCTTGATTGTTTGAGCAGAATGTCCATTGGTACATTATAATGTATACACGTTGGTAAGGTATCTGAAAGTGCACATAAGCTATAGGTTGACCTACAGGTTACACGAAAACGTGTTGGTGTATTCTCCATCCCTTACAATTCCTGTATGCACGGAGAAGGGAAACACTTGACATTTTAGCAGTTTTTACTATCACTCTAGCTTCTTATTGATATAAAGGACAACATTTACTGACAATTCATAACCAACACCACATACATTTATTTCTTTAGTTATGTTCATATGCTGTCTTTGATATCGATTTGTACCTGGTGAAATTTATATATGTAAACATAAGTTTTATTTATACCTTTAATTTCTTGTTTAACTATATTTCGACCCTACTGTCTTAAACTATATAACAGAAACAAGTCAATCTAACAAGTCTATGAAAAGTCAACAAACATCGTATTTCCCTTCACTACAAAGGGAAATTTAAAACACACTAACATTAATGTGAGTTAAATCTAAATAATCCTATGTAGACTATGACAAAAAAGTATAGAATTTTCCTAATGAGTATATTCAATGTCCTGATGTACCACAAGGATGTAATCCAATTTGGTTTCTTTAATGAGTTCTCAATAATCCCAGGTAGTGTGTCAGTCCAAAAATTCAATGAGCATTTTGCTATTCCAATGAATAATTTAAATAAATAATTCCTCTTACGTTATATCTGGACTAAACTGTAAACTCTGACCACAGATTTTCAAAGACTGATATGAAACAAGAATGAATAGTTCTTTACCAAATCATATATATATATATATATATATATATATATATATATATATATATATATATATATATATATATATATATATATACTAATGTCACATGAGCCAAGACGCAATATAATTTCCTAAGGAAAATAACGGGTCTTAAACTCAAATCGAAGTCAACATCTTGTCTACTTCTTAGAATCATGTTAAAATTCCGATAGACATTACCATCAATCACGGGCACAGGTAAGGTATACATTATATATATATATATATATATATATATATATATATATATATATATATATATATATATATATATATATATATATATATATATATCTGTCTGTGTGTGTGTGTGTGTACATATATATTACTATCTTACAGAAAAAAAATTACACCGAAAGATGTCTTATGAATGATGCCAAATATACACAAAAGAAAGCATTGAATAGAATAATACAAGAAATAGCTAACTAATATACGCTTCAAGTTATTGCAAAGTCAATATCAAAGCCAAACATTCTTTCTCGATTATGGAATAAGAAGGAAAAGTCTGGCGCTTGTGTTCCTTCTCAGAAAAAATCGCAAACTGGATGATCCACACCAATTTTATCTTCTTGAATCAATACTTCTCCAAGATGAACATCACTTGCATCAACAGACATTTTAAATAATTGGCTAAAATTCGGAGCCTCCACAATCGGCTACAATAAATAGTGACTTCGATGTTAAAATCATCAGATATATGTCGTTAATCTTCACGATAAACCCATGCTTCTTAACGAATTAATTACCCGCAGAAGACCAAATGTCCAAGGTTGTCTTTGTCGTGATCTTCATATAAATACTGTACTCTGTTCCTATGACCAATGTGATTAATTTCAACGAACCATTGAATTTAAAGGCATGAAGGCCTACAGACCTAAGGATTTAAAAAAAATGAACGTTACGTTTATTTCAGCAAATATATCGTCCTTCAACTCCTATGACTAAAAGGAAACAATAAAGCATAAAGCAAATTTAAGTGTATGGACACTACTCGTCAACGATTTAAGAAGACATCTGTGTCTTAAACCAATGCAATGTATGGCATCCGCTAATGGACACTACTGTAATTGGTTAATTTCCTGCTCTTAATTAACAGATTAAGTTATACAAATGCCACTCACCTGGGTCATCTAAAGATGTTTGCCTTGTTAAGTTAACCATAATGCATTTAAAAAATGTAGTCTATACATTACGTCAATCTCGTCAGTCAGTTCTTACATACAAAAATATCGTTACATTACTGTCTAAACATTTATATAAACAGCTGTTCATCAGTTTCGCCCTGTCTATACCAAACATTAGTAAATCCATATTTTGATACATGTTTTCATATCATTTGCTCAAAATTTACATTTTGCACTCTATTTTAATTGAAGCTCTATTTAAAATTATAAACCTCTACTTAAGAATTAAAATGTTTCAGATGTTTGTCAAGTGCTTTCATCCTAATTATAATAAACAAATATGTGGTTTTCTTAATGACAGACCCAGTATTGTTTAAATGTTGAATACTCTCTTCAAACGATCCTATCAAACAACTGCTTCTTATTTTTCCTGATCTTTGTGCAAATAAAGTTGTAGATGTATCTACAAATTGTGGTTCTTTTGTTTTGTCCAAAATGTACATATCCATCCAGGTAACATTTAAACTATTCTGCTTATCCTAGTAGTCATAACTATCAAAGTATTGCATGCAGAATAATAATAATAATAATAATAATAATAATAATAATAATAATAATAACATTATTATTATTATTATTATTGTTGTTGTTGTTGTTGTTGCTGTTTTCATGTCTTACATACAACATGAATTAAATCGGTGTGATCGAATTGGAACGATTATAAGGCGTGTTGGAAAGACTTATCAAATGTACATTTTAATAGCATTTTGATTAAATACATTTTGCTTATTTGTAATTACAATAAAGTAATCTAGGTATTCCTATTAGTTAAATGAATTACATTGTATAGTTTCTTCTGTGTTAACTTGAACGATTATATTCAAAATACAGGTGGACATGACCAAAAAGGGACATAAACTTTAAATGGACAGAACCTTTGATGCTGTCATTGTTACCTCCCTTGAAATTATATCGCGTGATCAGCTCTGTTATTTCCCCTATATGAGATGCATTAAAAATCGTTTATATAGTTTATAAAAGCCTCAGTTTCTCTACAAATAGGCCAGTATCTCTAAATATATGTCTCAGACATTTGGAACATTATACTTTATTTATGTAGTCCAATCTATGCTTCCACTAGTGCTACTGCTACTGCTACTGCTACTACTATTACCTATACTACAACTACAGTTGTATATGGGGAAACTTTTGCGTCAATGTGACCTTCACGTTAAAAATGGGTATATCAGAATTGCCGTCAATGAGAATTTAACATAGGAAGGTCACCTGGAGGGCAATGGGAATTGAATATTGGTGACGTCATGGGGTTTATAGGGTCTAAACTATTTAGAGGGTGAACTGTATTTGTAGGGACAAAGGGTTGATAGGGACAAACATACACATACAGAAACAAACAAATACACATCCAAGCACACAGAAAAGAGGACAGAGACGTTCCAAGAAAGACTCACAGATAGAATAGAGACTCCAATAGCGACAAGGGAAATGTATCTGGGTTACAAGGGTGGTAGAGGGACAAACACAATAGAGACATACACATACAATGGCATATACACAAACAAATAACGATACCATACAAAGACAGACACAATTTTGGCAAAGGAGTAAATCTTTTCGAGGAAATGGAGTGGCCCTGAAAAGGGCGTTCGGGTTTCTTCTAATTTCTGTCATTCCTTCTTCTCCAAAAACTCCTCATCTTTTCCAGGACATTCTTCTTCTTCTTCTTCTTCTTCTTCTTCTTCTTCTGCTGCTGCTGCTGCTGATGATGATGATGACCCTTCTACTTTTAGGTAAAACTTCTTCAAAATCCTTAGTAAAACCCAGTATATATTTAAAGCCTAAACTTGTGTGACTATCCTATTCTAAACCTAAGTATCTATTTATAGCTGCAAGCTGTGGGTTGGGGACCCGAGTGGCCTAGTGGTCTAAAGCGCTCACCGTTACGGATCATTGCCATCTCACCTCTGTCTGCGTGGGTTCGAGTCTCAGGTTCGGCCAATGTGGGTATGTGAGAAAG
>JAECUM010048898.1:0-12481 GCA_016617855.1 Megalonaias nervosa
TGGATGGTATGTTTGTGTGTTTTATGCTTGCTCGTTCGTTGGTGAGGATAGTATAGTGTGTGTTTTATGCTTGCTCGTTCGTTGGTGAGGATAGTATAGTGTGTGTTTTGTGCTTGCTCGTTCGTTGGTGAGGATAGTATAGTGTGTGTTTTATGCTTGCTCGTTCGTTGGTGTGGATAGTATATAATATGTTTTTTTCTCATCCCGATTGTGTGGATGGTATGTTTGTGTGTTTTATGCTTGCTCGTTCGTTGGTGAGGATGGTATAGTGTGTGTTTTATGCTTGCTCGTTCGTTGGTGAGGATAGTATAGTGTGTGTTTTATGCTTGCTCGTTCGTTGGTGTGGATAGTATATAATATGTTTTTTTCTCATCCCGATTGTATGGATGGTATGTTTGTGTGTTTTATGCTTGCTCGTTCGTTGGTGAGGATAGTATATTGTGTGTGTTTTATGCTTACTCGTTCGTTGGTGAGGATAGTAAATTGTATGTGAAGTGAGTGTAAGGGATGTTTTCCTTCACGTCCGTGCTTGAAGTATATAAAAGTATAGCGTTCGTCATTCGCGCCATTCAACACAGAATACAAGATGGATCTTTTTAACAAGTTGACAGACAGTTGGTGGTGGATGATAGATGGAGTCCATGTGGTGGGAAGACTTCAAATGGAGTGGAGGTTTGAAGTCAGCCTAGACTTTATGACAAGTATGAAAGTAGCAAGTTATGAACTACAAGGCATAATAGTGGAGGAAGCGGATAAGTTGAGAGGCTTCAACTATCCAAAATATGTCAGAGTAGGCACATTGAAGCAGACCCTTGATGTTGTCACCAAAATAAGGTGTTTTTTGGAAGACGCATTCATTTTAACAGAATGGTCTTTTGTAGAAAAAGGCTTAGAAAATGTAAAGAAAGCGGAAGACCTGATGAAAAAGGTATTGGAAGAAGAAGTAAAGAAGATCAAGGAGACGTGGGCAAAAGAGAGGAAGGAAAAGGAAAACAAAAAGAAGAAAGAAGAGTTTGAGAAACTAAATCAGAACTGGATGAAAATCCAACAAAAATTCAGAACTCTCGGACATCCTGACTGGATGCCCGAAGAAGAAAAGAAGAAAGGAATTATTCAAAAAGTCAGAACATGGTGGAAGAACTGGAGAAGATAAAAGAAGAAGAACCCAAAGGCCCTTTTCAGGGCCACTTCCAATGCCTCGAAAAGATCTTAATTTTCATTTGGTCTCCACCCTAAACGAATATATATATAAAACCCTTCTTCTACTAAAAAAACACGAACGCTCTTGATTCGTGTTTGTCTATAGCCCTCTCTCAGGTAGCCTGACGTCACAGTACTTCTCTTTTTGCTACATTGTTACCAGTGTGACGTCATGCCACCTGTCGCTTATCGCTCTACAAACCCACAGTCTACTAGTCGCCGCTCTACAAAATTTCCATTGACGCTATACAGGCCCAGGGTGTGCTAGTCCCTCTACCCAATTTTCCATTGACGCTATACAGGCCCAGGGTGAGATTTTATTTCTTGACGCTATACAGGCCCAGGGGGGGGGGGTCTGTAATGCTAATTCCCATTGACGCTACGGTAACCCCATATACTACTCATATAAACACTACACAATGGTGATTACATATTGTGGTGTGATTTCTGGATGTAAAATTGCAGAATATAAAGTATTACAAACCAAATAAGACCCTTTGTTGTAAAAGAGCTTCCACTGAGTTACAGTAGATATTTTAAAATTTTTGCCAGAGAGCCCACGTTAAATAAATGTTGCACCTCACACTTTCAAGTTTGTTTTTTCTTTTACTTGCCAATGGACAAGTAACCCGAACTTACCCAGAGCCAAATCTGTGCTTGTCTCAAGATTCGGACAAATGATTTTGTGAATGTATGAACATGTACAGACTTCACAATCGAACGATTGTTTTCCAGTGTGAAACTTCTATCTATACCAGACATTTTATCATAAATGCCCAGCTTTAATGTTTGGCTGCAGTATGTATATTTATATGTACCTTATAGTTTTCACTTTGACCAAGCAACAAATCGGATATTTAACACTTAAAATTTTTGTCTATATTTCGTTATCTCTTGCGCAATTTTCTACTCCGACTAAAGTTTGCTGCATCTACTCATACTTATGTGTCTTTTCTTATTATCCACTATGGCTCCTCATTTCATGTTTGATTACTTTTCTCTAGCATAATTCCTCTCGATACTCTTATAGGTCCAGTCCGATTACACTTTTACACTTTTGTCCTTAGAAAAACTCGTGTGCACCTTGAGCGATCCATTATAATACAGAATGATTTGCTCACATACTTCACACTTCAATGATTTCTGCCTGAATGTATCCTTATGTGCTTCTTCAGTTTTCCACTCCTGAAGACCGTTCTATCCCATCATACTTAAATGCTTTTCTCCTTTATGCATCATCCAGTCCTTTTTGAGACGTCTCTGAGAGTAAATCTTTTATGACATGTTTTACAAAGAAATGGTTTCTCTCCAGTATATATCATCGTGTGCTCGTTTAGATTTCCCCTTAGAGTAAATCTTCTATGACACACTTCACATTCACATGATTTGTCTTCATGTGTTCTTAGCTCCACTCTCATTAAACATTTTATCACTGACTTTACACTTGAATGGCTTATCTCTGGCATGCATCCTTCTGTACAATTTAAAATTTCCACTCATAGAAAACATTTTATCACACACTGCACACTTATATGGTCTTTCGCCGGTATTTTTCCCAAGAGCAATCTTAAATCTCCACTCTGATTAAACATTTTATCACAAACTTCACGCTTGAATAGTTTCTCACCAGTGTAAATATTCATGTACAGTTTTAGACTTCACATACTTCATATTCAAATGGTTTTTCTCCATAATGAATCATCATTTGCACAAGTAGCAAAGGAAAATGAGGTTCTATCTCAGAGATCCTCTTATCCTCCATAACGATTCTACTTTGACATTTTCTTCACCAGCCTTTTTAGCTCAAAATAAGGTGACAAAATATGTAGTTTTTCGCAGCACAAAATAAGGTGACAAAATGTATTTGTCGGGGGAAGGGGGTCTCTGAGATAGAAACAACTTATTTTCCTTTGCTACTAACATAACCACATTTTATGATAATCTTTTCCATACCTGCTGACTCTGATTGGTAGGATAGCCGTTAGGATACTATCAGTAATACAGAACACGCGTATTAAGTCGTCCATATCATATTTTACACGTCGCAAATAAGATCGTATCTGATCATGTCATTTTTTATAAGTAATAATTGCTATTTTGCTATAGATACTTGATGTTCTACAAGCATTTTTTGGGCTCAAGTCGGGGCTCAATTTTCTTCCACTCTCTTGAGAGAGAGACACCAACACCAGATATTATTAACAAAACCGGATTTAATGATGCTCCACTAGAGGTTATGCCAGAACTGGTCATTAGCAGTGGCAAATATGATATTACTCGAAGTATTCTACTGTAATACTTGTAACATTGTTTTACACACCAAAGGTTTTTGTGATAAAATTTGTAATATTGCATTAGTGCGTCAACATCACGTTTTGGAATTTCTTCTGAAATGTGATTGAAATCGACATTGTTTTTTCATTATACAATATTTGTTTAAAATTTTTACTTGATTTTAACATTCCTGTACCAACAATTGAATCAAGAAACTCACGAAATTTATTATTGTCAGGATGAGCTATAAAAATTCTGTACTTGTCATAAACATCCGAGGAAGTGTCTTTATATCGTTCATCTGTCAATACCTCATTTCTCTTTAACCAACTATAGGAATCGAACGTGTTTTCTACTTCACGTTCATACAAATCTTTTTCATTCACCAAATTATTGTATTCTCTTTCTGTTTGATCAATAATCACCGATTACCAAACTTATTTGATCCAACGTAAAATTTTTGAGGACAAGATGATGTTTGATACTTGCGTATGCGACTGCGAAATTTATTAGCATTAATGTTTGTAGTGATTTTGGACCAAGAATGTTAAGATGACTAAAAGCATTTACTCTAAACCATAACTTTTCGCATTGCTTTGTGAGCATTTTCTCGACTTCGTTGCAATAATTTCGTAATGACAATTGTCTAGAGCGTTGGAGCGATGGAAGTGGAATATAGTCTTCTTTACTTATGTCTTCATACGAATTAATCTTCCATTGAAACCACATTTGATCGACTTCTCTAAAAAACGTTTCTCGCTCATCATCACCAAGATTACTAATTTCATCGTCAAAATTTCTGATTATCTTTAGAGATCTGTCAACAATAATCGGATCAAATTCTGGGTCTTTTTTGCGTGTCATTTGTAGAAGTGAGTTCGAGTATGCTTTTATAATTAACTCCGTATCCGCTGTCATGATAACGATAGTAACTAGGGTTTCCTTGTCGTGGTAGTACATACCAAGATACTTAAAAATTTCTCGTTTTGAAAAACAATTATATTACTTGTTGTTCCTTCTTATTCCCCTTATCCTAGATTCCGCTAGTTTTTTTTAGCCGATTATAGTTATCGCTCATTTGTTTTTCCTCCTGTGCTATTCGTGCTTTTAATAGTCCTGAGACCATTGTCAAATCTATATTTTTTTCAAGCTCAAGCAATATTTTTTAAGCAAGATTTCAACTTGCTTTCTTTTTCTTCTAGACAATCATCAGGATGACAGTATCTGCTAATGGTATCAAAGTTTCCTATTGCTTCTTTTAGTTGTGGTCCTCGCATATGCATAACACGAACAAACTTTTTTTCTTCTTCTCACAATGGAGAGTTTATCATTGGAATTGTAAAATATTTCGTAGTATTCATCATACGGGCCGCTAGTGATTCGTTTCCAACATTTCTTTTGGGGTTACAAATATTATCATAAAATTGTCTCGCAATGGTTTTAATTGGTGGTTCTGACATTATTTTATAGCACTAGATTAAAATATGATTATCGAGTGTGTATATTTGAAATGCTGTCAATTATGGGAACGGATGTTCAGCAGCGATAACATAAACTAGAAAATACAAGTACTTGTTAACAGTTTTTTCTGTCGGAATAGTAAAATATGGTGTTGATATATACGTGTTCTCTGTGCTATATAATGTTGCCCAGTTGATGTCATCGTTTGATCCTTCCAATCGCCAATTATAAATTCGACCAACACTAGAGTTTAATCGACCGCGGAAATGAAACTGACAAATAGCAGCCGCAGTGGAACATTTAATTTAATCCAAAAGTGTTCATCTTCTCCGTTTGTCGCCCATTCCTGTCTATCAGAGAAAGCGTGATGAGGATAGTTTTCAGGACAATCTGTTGATGCTCATACCTCAAACCCAACTCGGTTATCAGTTGCCTTACAAAGTGTTGGAATATACCCAACATTGTTTTTGGTTCGTTTTACAACACTAGACAGACTATCAACATACACTTTATATGTCAGATCATTAGGTTTAACTGGAACATATGTCGTCGTTATTTTGTTGCTTCTCATGTATATGTTGCCTGACATTGGTCCACCGGATCGTTTAAAATATGGGGTAAGTTCTTCTTTCAACTGAGCATAACTAATAGCATCAGTCTTCTTATCTGGTGGCGAAGTTGTCGGTAATCCAGTTATTTTTTAGTTATTGCTCATTATAAGGTTACCTGTCATTGTGTCGCCTGCCTTGTTAAGCTTGTTATCATCAACAGATTTAGTTGAGCATATCTAACAGCTTGTGTTTTATTAACATTTGCTGGCGGATATACATTTTCCAATCCAATAATTGTTTACTCGACATGTTAATTTCACCTGTAACCGTTCCACCGGTTTTGTCAAGCTTGTTACCATCCATATGCGTCAACTGCAAATAACTTAAAGCTTGGGTTTCATTTAAGTTTGCTGGTGGATACCTAGTCTCTAAATTTATAATTTTGTTTCCTGACATATCTAACTTACTGCCTAAAGCTCCTCCTGTCAGTGACATTTTATTATCGTCAAAAGGTTTTAGTTGCGCATAACTAACAGCTTGTGTATTAATAACATTTATTGTCGGATAATTTGTTTCTAAACCTACTACTCGCTGATTTGACATAGACTGGTTTCCTGTCATTGTATCGCCAGTATTTTTAAGTAGCCTGATAAATCAACATTACCGTTTGTTATTGTACTTACAGCCGACGAATCTCCTAATGTTGTTCCAAAGTTTCTATAATAGCTCATTATTTGTTTATTGTCTGACAAGTTTTATCAGTTTAATTTATAATATGTTGATATTAAATTTTGCCACGGAACGGCTGGCGGAACATAAACACAACAACGAACTTCCAGATTGTCAGTATCTCATTGTTGGAAAACTGCATCGGGGAAAACATATTTTTGCTGATGAATTTCAATAATGTTAACTATGACAGAGTTTATATTTACACAATTAATCCACAACAGGATAAGTACGAGATACTTAACGAATATGATAAGAAACTTCGTGATGATATTGAGGCTGGTGAAGTTTTTTTTTTAATATCAGACATCCAGAAGAGCTTATCCCAGTTAATCAACTTGATTCAGATGAACATAAGATAGTTTTTTTGATCATATTCCTCTAAAGAATGAAGAGATGAATAAATTAAGATCATATATTTCATTGTCGCGTAATAAGAAATGAAGCTCTGTTTATCTCGCTTAAGGACTTTATAAGGTTGACAGATTTATTAGACGAAATACTGGTTGTTTTACATTATTTCCAGGACTGGTTAACGTTGACGTTAGAAATATTGCAAACGAGCAATGTGGTGACGTAACAAAGGATAAATTTATTGAACTGTATCATAAGGGAACAAACGAAAAATAGAATTTCATTTTATTGATAAACTTGCACGTGCTCCAAAAAGTATTCCGATACTGCCTTGACAACTATCTGCTATTAGTTTTATCAAACATCTTTGATATAAAATGGATAAACGAGCAAAGTACAGAAAACATATAGAAGATCTAAAACAACTGGCTCAATCTCAAACAGAATTTTAGAAAAACGTGAAGCACGACGTGGACATATAATTGCCGCAGAAGAATCAGCTAAAATTTTAAAACCAGTCACTAAGGCTTTTCTTGGAAAACAACATGAAATTTTACCACCATCAGAAGAAAAGCTTAACAAATTGCAGGAAAAAGGTTTACTTGGAATAGTTAAAGAACAACAAGAAGCAGCTGCTTAGAAAATTGTTGCTAGATCTGAAGAAGAAAGAAAAAGATTAGATAAAGCACTTGTAGCACATATTGCTGATCATGCTTCTAGACAAGCTGAACTAAATCAACTGATCGGTGATGAGCTGTCTTCCAACGAAGATTAGCAGAATATACATCGGTTGGCCGATTGGAAGAAAGTTGTGCGCTATAGAAGAAAAAATTGAACATTCAGAAGATATATTGAAGGAGATATATAATGCTGAAAAAGAAGCTTTTCTAGAGTAGCATGGAATATATATCCAAAACGCAGAATTTGAAAATGTTACAAAAAATATAAACGGTAAAATAGAAGATGTTGAGTATAAATTAATTAACCTACGCTACCGTTTTAAAGATTCAAGGGTCCACAATGTCTTAAGTGAAGCTTATAACTCTGATGAAAAAAATTGAAAAGTTAATGCAAATAAGAAAAGAAAATAAAAAATATAAAACGTGGTAAGACGAGAAAATATAAATTACCGCGAAAGTATTGAATCATACCGATATGGAATTATCGCCGATCTCTATATCCAAGCCATTAATAAAAAAATTAAGGAATAAAAGGTACGGTCAACACGCTAATGTTTTGAGAACGATAGCGAAAAATAGGTTTAAAAAGAATGTCAACTTTATCGCCAGAGGAAATTGAAAAAATAAAGAAAAGTACACGAAGAAAATAACAAGCATGGAATATCTTAATTTTATAGAAGAAAATAATATTGACGATACTGATAATATTAAAACTTGGGACGAGATTGATTACCATAGTCTCATTAAAAAATTAAAAATTATTGAAACTGGTTGCAAACAAGCTTGTGAAAGAATTAAAGAAGCTGTCAGAGAAGATATTGGAAAACTTTTTGAAGAAGCTAGAAAGGCATTATTGCTCTTACTTTTAAAACTACAGCGTCAAAAATTCGATCTGGAATAACGAGTGATGACGAAGGCTTGAATTTTATGGAAAAGTTTCATCATCGTGTAAATAAAAAAAACTGGAACTGGAGTAAAAATATTTACTGAAATGATAGGTAGATTAATGCTGCTGATATCATCAAAAGAATCTGGAAATGTTGGTACTGAAATTGACAATGAAATTATTCACATACTCGATCATCTGAGACCTGACAATTTATTAACATCTGACGGATACGAAATTTTACACCGCGACCTAATTTAAAAAATAAATAAATAAATAAAGATGTCAACAGCACTATTACTTGAATATAGCACAGGCTGCTAAAGATAGCGCAAATTTTTAAGTAAATTATATTCCGTCATTACAATTGGATCCTGGAAAACAATATGAAATTGGACTAATTTCCTGCACGGCGTGGCATTCTATAGCTAACATAAAAATGTATGTCAATAATGAAATTATATTTAATCTACCAGCATTATGGACAATATTTACATTCCACAAGGAGCTTATAATGCCACTGATCTAAATAAGACAATAAAAAAGCTAATAAAAAATGTCAACGGTGTCGCTGATAATTTTGAGCTAATACCAAATTATAACACGTTACTGGCAAGAATAACATAAAAAATAATATGTTAATCGATTTTTCATCAGGATTTTATCATAAACAATATGGATCAATCAGAGAACAAACTATGACGTATGACGATGATCTGCCAGTAAATAT
The DNA here is from genome assembly GCA_016617855.1 of Megalonaias nervosa. Classification (NCBI taxonomy): domain Eukaryota; kingdom Metazoa; phylum Mollusca; class Bivalvia; order Unionida; family Unionidae; genus Megalonaias; species Megalonaias nervosa. The sequence continues at coordinate 8,866 of JAECUM010048898.1, forward strand.
AACTGACGTAAACACAATATTAATAAATTGCTCTATTGCACCTGGGTCTTACTCAGCTTAAGGCAGTAAAGGACAAAAAATATAGTTTTTCGCCAGATGTTCCACCGGGCTCGCTTATGCAAATTAGTCCATGGCAGGTTATTTATTATCCGCTGAACGTTGCAAATCAGATATCGGAAATAAATATGCAATTGAGACATTAATATGGACGACAGCTAGATATGAATAACGAGGTTGTCACTTATTACCTGCATCTGCGCGTTGCGAAGCTATTGTTTGTGATCTTTGTACAACCGCACGATATAATGAGACAAAGAAAAAAGTTTACAGAAGAAAAATAGTTGGAGAATTTTTAGGAAATATATTCACTAAAATTACTGAAAATGTCCCAGGAATCGCGAACAAAGTTGCGCCAATTGCACTTGACGCGTCAAAGGCTTTTGAAACTGGAACTGCATCTGACGCTAGAACTGCGGTAAGACAAAAATAGCTGATAAAATAAAAGGTGGGCCAGATATAAAACGCGTTATATCAGAAATCGTCCCAACAAAAGAAACAGAGCGTACAATTATAACAACAACAAAAGAACTTATCGCCGAAATTCGAACAAATTATACGAAAATTAATATTTAAAGCAACAGCGTCAATCTCAGAATGATTGGTACCAAATTTTATATAATGTAAAAAATAACAAATGTCTGCTAGAAATTGTCTCAATTTAGCAGAGTCTTATGACGTAGATGATACAGTAACAGAATCTGAATATGTTGAGTATCGCAAAGAAAATTCTAACGAACCAAATAAAGCTGACGTTAGAACATTTAATAAACGTGATGAGGATGTAATGCAATGGTAGAAGTTCGTGGCAAGATTATGACAGTGGCTAATCCACCTGCCGCAATTGCTACCGGAGCAGAAATATCTCTTATAAACAACGGCTGGAGCTTATTTAAAAGTGCCCGATACCAGCTAGGTAATCAAACAGTAGACGTTATTTCAAGTCATCTACAAGTTGCGATCACTGTACTATGTATTATTTCGTTAGTGATGATTACTCCAGATCAACTGCAACTAATATGATATGGTTTAAAGACACTGGAACTGGTGCAGTTGTTACGGGAGAATTTATTTCAAAAGGAGCATTAGCACATGAAGATGGTGCCTCTGCAGATGTTGTAATTGCAAGAAATTTGCTTATCGCTAATGCTGTCAATTTTTCTATAGCCCCACCAGCTGCAGGTGCTAAGGCAGACGCTACAAGAGTTTCAATTACTGCAGCTTGTAATAATCTTGGTATAGCATCACTAGCAGGAGTCAGAGACGGTACTGCAATGTTAGATTTGATTAATAACGCAATCAGCGTAAGAAATATACCTTACAATGACGGCTATACAGAAAGAAAGACACTTGCAGCAGAATCACATCAAATTACAATGATGCTGCTGTTGAGCACATTAGTTGGATTTTGTTGCGATTACAATAGAGTATTTCGTGGACTTAAATACACTTATTTTAGATCGAGCAGAACAAAATGATTGTTTACTTCGAGCTGGCGGAACTGATGTAAAATTTATCATAAACAAACTTGCGCTGTGGATGCAAAGAATAACACCGTCAGTCATAAAGCAGCAGAATTAAACAGTATACTTGATAAACACACAAACATAATTTATTTTCACCAACATACAATATATCAAACAGCAGTTCCAAATACCACCGACTACACATGGCGCGTCACAACAATATCAAGTGAACAACTACCGCGGCAATTGTTTGTTGTATTTCAACAACAAGCGCGACGTGATTATCAAGAACAAAATAATGCAATATTTGATAACTCCTACGTTAGGAGAATATACGCTAGAATAAATTCAAAGCAAAGTCCGGAACGAGCGATAGAATGCAATTTTGCAGATAACACTAATAAAAAGTTAACTCGAACGTACATGTATTTCATGGACGCAGTGCAGAAATATCAGGACGTTGGAGACGGATCTCAGATATCAGTAGAGAAATTTCTACACTTTATCCGATATTTTATTTTGATGTTAGTAAACACAACTTTAGAGGTGTTGATTCGACAGCTGATATTGAAATTACCTCGACACTCGGTGTAGCTCCATCTGCGGCATTGTACGTATATGCGCTAGTAATCAGCAACAGATTTATAACAATTGACTCTGTCGGAGGTAAAATGTGTGTCCAAGTTTGAAAAACTTGGAGTTTAATGCGATTAAGGGAATATAAATGACAAAATATATTGTAAAAGTGAAAAAATTAGCAGCATCTGTTGCATAGCAGAGGCAGGTATCATTAAAAATCAGACTCGGCGATGAAGACACTTTAACAAAATTAATGCTAACCAAAGAAAAAAACAGATAAATAAATACGATCGCGGCAAACCTTTTGTCTTGAATTTAAGTGCCACACAAGTAAGTGTAATGGCGAAGCAAGGCGGTTCCTTTGGGTTTGCAATAGCCGTAATGGCCATAACGTTAATACCTCACTTGATACATTAGGATTAGTAGTAGCATCTGGCGCAGTATCTGGCTGTATATGGAGACGGTATAAAGAAAATTTTTGTCTAAAGATGTTATATCATGCCCAGACGATAAACGGCAAAAAAAGACGACAAAGAAAAAAAAAAAAAAAAAAGATGTGACCGCGCAAAAACAAGAAAAAGCGGATTTATAGGAAGGTTGCTGGTAAGAGTAGCGGGAAGACTATTGCCAAATCTGGGAGGGATCGGCCGAGGACTAACATTGCCAGGCACAAAGAGATGACATCTCCTGTGTTAGCTAACTTTGATATACTTGATAAGCTAAAAATAGTAAAAGATTTCCGTGGAGTTTATTCTAAAGATGAACTGAACACCGACGGTGTCGCAGCTGGTGGTTTTTGTGTGATAAATATTCAAGTTTTAACGACAGATCCGGCACGCATTGGGTAGCGGTTTGTAATAGCAATTAGTTTGATTCATTTGGACTTCCACCTGGTGATGCAATAACAAAAATATCAACAGAAGATATAACAAAATAAATTATTTGTCTAATCAAATTCAGCCAGTTGGAAGAACTGCTTGTGGATACTATTGTCTAATGTTTATAAACAAATGTCCCAGCATATTAAGTTTTTAAAATTTATTTAACAGTGTGACAAACAACCTTCTCAGGCCAATGATGAGATTGCAATTAGTTTTGTATAAACTTACTAATATAAAAATGTCAACATATTGTCTCAAGTGCAAAACTAAAACAGAAAACAAAGATGAAACAACAGAAAAACAAAAAATAATAGAATAATGCTGAAAAGTATTTGTGCAATCTGTGGGAAAAGAAAATGTATGTTTTTAAGAAATTGCCAAGGATGAAATCGCCAACGACAAAGTGGTTTGGACTGGATGCGACAATGTTATTTTAGTAGGCGATTAAAAAATAATGATATACGAGTACGATTGTGATTGAGATCTCTGTCTTGAGCAAAATAATATCGTTACATACTGTCAGAAATGCAACAACAGAGAAATAATTGGAACAGGTATATATGTATATATATACACACACACACACACACACTCACACACACACACACACACACACACACATATATATATATA
>JAECUM010048902.1:0-10284 GCA_016617855.1 Megalonaias nervosa
ATATACATATATATATATATATATATATATCTGCAGTATGATTTCGAGGGGGTCAAGTGACTCCCCCCCCCCTTGACCTATGCTGCGGGCGCCAATGGTTCCATTAAGGCAGAATTAAGGTGACCTGATTAATCATTGGAGCACAAATAATGTTCGAATACGCAGATATAATTGTCACTATTTGCCGATTTTAAATTATAGGAATAGCATCAATCCCTTTAAAGATTTATGATCACAGGAAACATCTTAATATAATCTATTCTGAAATGATTCTATCTCATGGAAAGTGAGGGTTAAAGTCGATAAAAGAAGAATGCCTAATGATTTTACATATTATGACGTCATTGCTTTCAAAACTGTTTTGATAATGAGTGTATAAACAACCTTCTAAAATCTGAACAAATTATTAAAATTACCTTGACCTAGTTTTAAAGGCAGGGGGTTGTGACTGTAGAATTGAGACTAGCGGTACACACTTGACCCACCTTCCAAGTATGACAGCCACCACTTAGAACGTTTAGGACCTATCGCGATAAAAGTGGGTTAACTTAAAGAGGTTTTAAAATAATTTTGACCATGCATCAGGCACACAAGAGTAGTGGAAAGTTTAACAAGAAAAGAGCAGTTCTTGATGGCTCCCTATGTTAAGTATAATAGCGATGCTCTGAAGGGTTTAAATATTCGATAGAAACGCTTAGTCGTCGATAATGCCTCAGCTTCCTGTTCAGGATGAATGTTGCCATGGCTACTCCTTTGCTGAAGTAGGCGAGAGGAAGTTTAAATAGAACATTTGCCTTTGGTTAATTTTCACTCGAGTACAAATGCACTTCTTTAAAATTATGATCTATGAAATACTCGCATGTTCATGTTTTAAATGTTGAGTTAGTTATATGTTTTCCAAAATATAAACATAGGAAATTTTGAATACTGTGGTTGTACAATTAAATATCTTTTAAATTTTAAACGAGAAATAACGTCTATGTAAAATATGCTTTCAGCAAAAACTTTGTTTGATTGGATACCGACATAGTATGATAATCTTGCAAATTGGAGCTCAGAATAACGTGATCGTGCAGATAGTACACTCCAATTGCTGGACAATAAACACTATTTCCGTTATAGGCTACCTCACTTTGCGAGGTCGCTGTTAAAAACTCCCGGAAATATGGGACACTACCAGTATGCATACACTTGCGGCCATTGTGGTATGTGGTGCCCCTTTTTGTTTGCTGGCATGGGTACCTTATTGACGCATTTAAGAACCACATAATGCGCCGTCAGATCTGGGTCTATGCAGTTTGTCAAGAGTAATCAGTAGAGCAAATAGCATAAACATTGATCTGCCAGCGCGTTATGCGACAGCAGATCAGGGTCTATCATCTTTGATAGTATACAAGGGCCATTGAATAGTATCGTTACAATAAAACTGTGTTAGTACACGATGAAGAACATATGTGATCCTGACACAGGAAATTACCTTTCATTTTTTAGCATATACCAATCTTGCTAATTAATTTAAACTTCGAAGGTTTATAACTCACAATTAAAATTTTCCACACTCCTTTGTCAATCATTAGACATGAATTTATTAAAATTACCATGACAACAATGGTGAATTAAGAGAACACTGGGTTTAGAATGACATGGTGGAAATAGACCACCTTTCTTGTATAATACAATATTTGACTGCATCCAATCACATTAGCTAATCGGATCGAACGATTCGATGACACTAGCGTTTTATAATTGTTGACAAGGAAAGCTTACTTAAAAGGGACATATCTTCGTTGCAAAGAGAACAGTGCGAATCATACTTTTTTAGGTAGTGAAATGTATTTGCCTACAATGCAATGCAGTTCCCATGTACTAATATCGATCACATCATACTCTGCTATGCTGCTAGTATAACTCATGTAGGAAGATATATTTAAAATAAATTCGGTAACTGGAAGTCGTGCTGGATACAGATTTATTAACAGCAAAGTAAGATCATACTTAGCTATTATTCCAAAGGTTGTTTGGCATTTTGGCAAAGTACCAAATCACCTGATACTTCTTTACCTGTGTACACACAAAACCCACATGCTAGAGCTATTGTGCAGAGTGGTTTGTTTAAAAACACCAACCAAACAAATATCAGCACTCCATAAGCGTTTTGATATCAGTCATGTGCCTCTCTAGCATGCTTTTATCCCGTGAAAATAGTCACTGTCAGTTTTAGTGACACTAGTAGACAAGGCATGTGGACGGTTATGTTAGCACAATCGAGCAAGGGTCGTATAAACCACACAAGCACCCAACGAATATAAAGAAACCCGATGGTACCGAAAACCATATCGCCATGTCAAACTGTATATAAAATACGTTGCAATGTTGTTTAATAATTGATATCGGCTCCTGCAAGACATGAGATGCAACGTTTCTAGCTACATCAAGGGAACAAAAGGCACAAACAAAGCCAAAAATAAAAACAGTCAGCTTAAAGTTATGAGAGTGGACACGTATTTTACATTAATGTGCGAAGAAAGCTAAAAGCAGACATGAATGAAACTATATTGGGAAAAACCCAGAGAAAAATCCGTGAAAAAAAGGCATCTACATCTCGTTCTGAATGGATGTATTAGTAAAGGATAAAAGGTGCTTGCATCGAACAAAAGGTAAATTTATACATATTTAATTTTGATCGTGTGTAAGATATGCAACGTATGTAGATTTTAATTAGCAAATAATATATTGTACAGCTAGGTCTTACGTGCATTAACCCCTCATCTTTGTCGGGACATGAGGCTTTGCAGCAAGCCTCCAATACTGGTCCCAGCATTTTGATATCCTTCAAGGACAATGTTTTTGTTCTCGACCAGGCTTTGGGTCTGTTCATGTTTTCAGTATTCCAACAGAGACAGTTAGTGCAATTCCTAAGAACTGTTTATTCATCTCAAACATCTTGCTCACTTAACCTCGCACAGAATATAATCAATGATGACATTGTTTTTAAACCTTTTCTACACATTGCAACTTTGTTTGATCTGAGAGTAGTGCAAACTTTACTGGAATAAGAATAAAACGATTAAGGTTATTTGTTTATAATCCATTCGCTTCGTGTGTGGTTAAGAAATTTCAAAAGAGAGCGTTGGAGAAAATGGTGTTGGGGTGTAGATAGGAGTGGAGAAATAATAATGGGAAGTATAAAACTATAACATTTGGCGGTAAACTAGGCTACTACGCTCAGTTAAATATTTTTTATTGATAGATATGGACATTTAAAAAATCATACCTTCAATCATATTAAGACCATATGTTCCTCAACGGCAACTAACTTCAGACAGAACCTAGATGAGATCTTCGTACATCCAATTCATAGTGCTGTTTGGGCCTTTAATAGATATTCATTAACAGCGCTCGCTGGCTTTAATATAGATAGCCGTTGATAGCGCCCACAAATGTGTGAGATTACTTCCAATTACTGGAAAGTATTCTTTAATTGTTGTCTTAAAGAGTGTTTCTCGTTGGAGCGTATAATTACCTAATTACATAAACCTAGATGAAGCCAGTAAATTGTATATAATTATTGCTAAATCCATATTAGCTTTTACGGTACGACAACCAGAGTTCTGTTTTTAAGACGTGCTTACAGGGATAATTTATGACTCTAATCTAATTCAACATTCTGACCTAAAATACATTTCAAACAAACTGCTGTAACTTGCATGTTACATGTAAGTATATACAGCTATATTCATAAACAAACATAACTCCACCACATTCTAAGGCTCAAAGCTCGTGATAGAGGAGCCTACGTGGACAACAGACTTCAGCGAAACATGGCTGAACGTGCCCTGTAATCTTTTCAAACAAATATGCCATACTTCACCTTAATGATTGGAATATATACGTCTCTGATAATGACAATATACATGATTTATATACTATTCGACCGTTTATTATATGATACCTGTATTAGTTCCTTTTGGATTAAACATTTCGCTAAAACTTGTGTAGGCGTCTACTACAAGTGGTTTGAGTAAATGCACGAGCATCATCAAAAGCTTCAACAAAAAAAAAAAAATGCATTGAAAGAAAGAAATTGTTTTGTAAAATTATATAATGCTTTAATATTTCACTCTTGCCTCACTCTCCTGCAATCTTGTCTCAGAGTATATAGCAATAGAGAGTCTTTTAGTTTGTTAATTATTTATCCTTTAATCAAAATGAGTGCAGGAGAATACACCAGTAGCAGCAGAGGGGGTGAACAGACCATTTTTGTTCGAGACCTTATTTATGAAAAATAAACCTTCCTACGAAAAGAAAATCTTAAGGTCAATAACGTTAAACCACAACCTAGTCAGCTCATTTTGTTACTTTTCTGTGACGCGCGTTTTTATTTTTAGGAATGTTTCGTTTACGTGTTGGTCACTCAACGCTGGTCGTTCACCCCCTCTGCTGCTGTAAATTAAACAGCCATTATAAATATTATCAATAATGATTAGAGAACCACACTCAGCTAGATTAGCTCGAGAGCGACTAGAGGCAATCAAAAAATATTTACCCGTCCGTGATTTAGTTAAATAACAGCTACATGCGCGTCAGCAAACACATGAAGAATTTGCAGAAGGTGCAGAACAATCATTTAAACCGATTGTCGAACCAACAAAGAAAATTGTTACAGCAACTGAAGCAACACAAAGAGCTCTTGAAACATTACCTGTTGATATTGCTGGCCGTATTCAAGCAGCTCAACCACAACAACAACCACAACCACAACCACAACCACAACCACTAAGAACCAGAATTAAGATAATACATAAATTTACACCTGAAGGTATTGCTGCTATCAAGGACCCAAAGCAAGTATTTGATATTGCCGCGTATGGATATTATGAAAGACAAAACTATGTAAAACCAGAATATGTTAAATCTCTAAGCACTGCCAATTGGATTAAGGATGTATATCGCATCGCTACTGATACTCCGGAAATCAGATCTAATGAAGATATTAAAAGTTTTAATATCTTTGATAAGATTGTGTATGAGCATATCGAAAAAGCTAAACAATTTGAATTACCATCACCACAACGACAATTTGAATTACCATCACCACAACGACAATTTGAATTACCATCACCACACAACAACGAGAACAACCATCACCGCAACAAGAACAACAATTTCAAGAAATGATGAAACGATTTCAATCACCACGACAACGACAACCAGTCAAAATAACAGAGGAAGAATATCAAGATCCTGGCGCAACTGGAAGTGGTTTAGGAAGTGGCTTTATTACTTGTCCCAATGACATCCTTGCTGATGTTGATCGACTAGAAATTCTCATTGGAGGAAAACGAGCTGGTAATAATTCCACAGAAACCATTAATGAAGCAGCTGATATTTGTCAGCGATTATTTACAGGTGATGTTATGGATATTGGTGTTTATCGGTCCCTTATTAATGAAATCAGTGACGATTATCATAGTGACTAAGTATGTAATTAGATGCAATTAGTGATAAAATCACTTAATAATAATATGATCATACACAATACTCATAGACCAACCATGGTCAGGGTAATAAATTCACGATTACCAGTATACAAAACGACCTACGGAGATGGACTAGGTGATATTGTTCAAGGCCTATTTAGAAGGATAGCCCCAAAAGCAATACCGCTTGCAAAACAACTAGGAATGAAAGCTATTGATGTTGTTCGTGAAAAAGGTATTGGCGCTGTTGGTGATGTTGCTAGCAAAACATTCTCAGCAATCAAGGATAGACTAGTGCGATTAATACGACGAAACCCTCAACCATTTGTTTATAATCCATTCGCCTCGTGTGTGGTTAAGAAATTGCAAAAGAGAGCGTTGGAGAAAATGGTGTTGGGGTGTAGATAGGAGTGGAGAAATAATAATGGGAAGTATAAAACTATAGCATTTGGCGGTGAACTAGGCTACTACGCTCAATTAAATATTTTTTATTGATAGATATGGACATTTAAAAAATCATACCTTCAATCATATTAAGGCCATATGTTCCTCAACGGCAACTAACTTCAGACAGAACCTAGATGAGATCTTCGTACATCCAATTCATAGTGCTGTTTGGGCCTTTAATAGATATTCATTAACAGCGCTCGCTGGCTTTAATATAGATAGCCGTTGATAGCGCCCACAAATGTGTGAGATTACTTCCAATTACTGGAAAGTATTCTTTAATTGTTGTCTTAAAGAGTGTTTCTCGTTGGAGCGTATAATTACCTAATTACATAAAACTAGATGAAGCCAGTAAATTGTATATAATTATTGCTAAATCCATATTAGCTTTTACGGTACGACAACCAGAGTTCTGTTTTTAAGACGTGCTTACAGGGATAATTTATGACTCTAATCTAATTCAACATTCTGACCTAAAATACATTTCAAACAAACTGCTGTAACTTGCATGTTACATGTAAGTATATACAGCTATATTCATAAACAAGCATAACTCCACCATATTCTAAGGCTCAAAGCTCGTGATAGAGGGGCCTACGTTGAGAACAGACTTCAGCGAAACATGGCTGAACGTGCCCTGTAATCTTTTCAAACAAATATGCCATACTTAACCTTAATGATTGGGATATATACGTCTCTGATAATGACAATATACATGATTTATATACTATTCGACCGTTTATTATATGATACCTGTATTAGTTCCTTTTGGATTAAACATTTCGCTAAAACTTATGTAGGCGTCTACTACAAGTGGTTTGAGTAAATGCAAAAGCATCATCAAAAGCTTCAACAAAAAAAAAATGTATTGAAAGAAAGAAATTGTTTTGTAAAATTATATAATGCTTTAATATTTCACTCTTGCCTCACTCTCCTGCAATCTTGTCTCAGAGTATATAGCAATAGAGAGTCTTTTAGTTTGTTAATTATTTATCCTTTAATCAAAATGAGTGCAGGAGAATACACCAGCATAACGAACGACTGAAGATATCAAATCAAACTAAAGGGTAAAAACTAATACTAATAATACGCTTCATTGATTAAAAAAGTCCTTATCAGTTAAAACTCACACTATGCGATTAAGCTTGAAAGGGTAATGTCATAAATAGATTGTCAAAAACGGCGCCTGATGTAAGCAATTGCCTGCGAAACACTAATCGTTGTAGAACTTAAGGTCGTCCAACAGCTGTCAAGGAACGATTGTCAGGTAACGGTTAATCAAACGACAGGAAAGATCCAGATAATGTTTCAGACAAACACTTACTTAACCGTACATTCAGATCTTGCATTGATATCCGGGGATATATAAATAAATATCAGTGAAACTTGAACAGAATTTATTCACATATTTTACAAATTATGGGATTTTGAAATGTTAAAGTATGACTTTATTTAAATGCCCAGACACTGTGCAGACAACCACTAATAAAGTGGTAAAAAAGAGTGCCCATGTGTGTGTGTGTGTGTGTGATTTGGATTTTTAACGTAGGTTTAACAATGTTTCAGTGATATCGCTACGATGTCTGCAGTGTGACAGTTTATAGTGATGTCTAGCACTGGGGCATCATGCCGCAGACATGTAGCATCATGTTCCACCCAGTCACAGTATCCTGACACCAGACCGGCCAATAACCTCTTAATACTGAGTGCCTAGCGAGGCAGCTGATAGCGACATTTTTATAAGTCTTTGGTATGACTCGGCCGTGGTTCGAACCCGTGACCTCACGCATATGAGGCGGACGTTCTAACCACTAGGCCACCGGAGCGATCAGTGCCCATGTAATGAGTTAATATCCAAATCCTGTGCTTGTAGAATTAACAACCTATGGTTGTAATTGCGTATAGATAATCTACTAAAGGATCATTGGATACGACTAAAAAAGTACAGTATCAGCTCCAGTGTGTATCTACATATGGCACTTCGTTTATCAGCATCACAAACTTCGCGAAAAGGTGAGAAAGGGCAATATATTATTCTATCCCAACGTATACACGAGATAATCGAAAGCGACAAAATGTGAGAAAATATACCATTTGGTGCACAGTTATGTTATCGATTGAAGTCTTTGAATAATGCTTTTCTCTGCAAGTTACACTCTTACCCCTTTTCGTTGAGCATGCATTACTGAACTTCAGTTTTCACTGAATGTTGATTTTGTTTGTTGGCGCTTGTAATATGATGTGAGCAGGCTTCCTGCGCCCATTAATTCAAAGTAACCAGTAGTCTTCTATGGAAGCAATCTATTTCACGGATTGTATTGTTCATCTAATGTCGGGCAGAACTTCAACATTGTTGGCGTGTCTTACCAAATATGTAATCTAACTGCGTGAGCGAGTCCTATTTGAGGACAAGCTATATAAAATTAAGGGCTTGCGCTCAAGGACACGCTCCAAGAATAATCCGCTGTTCAGTATCCTTCCATGATCTGATGGCGGCACAGTCTTCAAGCTATCAGACGAATTCATCTCAGTTATCAGCTTCACTTACATTGGCTTTGGGTTTTTTCATTTACATTCCTTCGTGAGCAATCACTGCGCTCCGTTGACTTGGGTAGCTGACATCGCAGACACAAAATTTTCTTCCACTATATTTTATATAGTCTACGATTAATCTAGCGGCTTTGTTTAGGTTTAGCTCGTTATTTCATCAATAATTTCTTTCTTATATATAATGGTGTAAAGCAACTACAGTTTGTTTCCTAGATTCAAAATGAGGCAACTGTTTATCATTACAGCTTAAACGTGTAAAAGTGCAGCCATAAGTGTTCAGTAGGTTAAACGTTTTTCGATGACTTGCTACAATATAGATCAGTAAATACAGTTCGAGTTATAGGTTCGATGTCTTTGCAGAATATACATGATGCTTCGTAATTTTCCAATAAAAGTCGAGATTTCAGGGAAGCCAAATCTCCATAAAGTTTAAAAAGAAATATTTCCTCGTTTGTATGTTTTTCTTCACATTCGTATTTCTATGTTTTTAGTTTATGGTTGACTTAAGCTTTCCTCTGACCAGGAGCAAAAGCTTGTGTGTTTGCAGATTGGTTTATATGGCGGTATATAGTTTGTTCCCGACAATTTTTTTTTCTTGGTTCCAGATATCCGTGCTATGTGTTGTAAGTTTCATCTATAAACTTCATGGATTGGTGGACATTGCTGGTTTAATGACGAATTTGTCACGTTTTGGGCTGTATAAAAGGTATAATAAATAAACAATCACTGCTTCAAAAAGCAAAACCGAGAGGTTGATTTCCTTTACATCTTATATACGTCTTATATATTAATAACCTTATATACATTTTATATATTGTGACAATAAGGGTAGCAACCAGAATTAATGGTACATATAGTGTACTAACTGATATGCAAATAATAGTTTATCTTGCGTTAGCAAACTTGTGGACATTTGATAAATTTGTGTATTTAATGTCATAACTGACAGTTGAATTTACTAATCAGTGAGCTTGTTCAAGATTGCCAACATAAGCTGATTATGTCGATATCATCAGAATAAAAACTGTAGGATGCTATCAAGCTCAGAGTATCCGGTGAATTATCATTCTCTTAGCATGCAGAATGATATTATCAGCAACATTATTTCAGTCATGTTATTCAAACCATCAAATCCATATTCATCATCGTCATCATCATTAATGCTTTATGTTTTCTGTTGTTTTGTTGTTTTTGGTAGTGTTTTTCTTCTTGCTAAAATTAATCGAATGGCATCTCTATCCGCATATTTGAATGACATTAGCATCATATGTGTTCTTACATTTTACTAATTCTTCTTCCAATTGCCTTTTCCCACTTAAATAGAGAGAGCTGATCAAAAGGAAGTATGGAGATGAAAGTAGTTGATCTGGTCGTAGCGCTGGATATTGGTACAACGTATTCAGGCTTTGCCTGCCAGTTCCGCGGCACCTTTGAAATCAATCCAGCAGATATCTGGACGCGAACGCACGGGCCTGATATTTCCTCACACAAGACAAAAACGTGTATCCTTATTCGTAAAGACGATGACACTATCCATTCCTTCGGTACTATTGCTGAGAGGAATTTTCTTCGCATGGATGACATTGGGGAGTCGAATAAATTTATGTTCTTCACGGGCTTCAAGATGCTTTTATACGAAAAGGTAGGAAGAATATTTCATTATATGCGTAAAGATGACACAGAAACAAAATGATTTCTCATATTCAATGAAAAGAAGACCGAGTCAACCATACTCATACATATATATATACTTTGCTTCTCAAAGTGACACGAACAGACACACAGATACTTATATATATATATATAT
>JAECUM010048903.1:0-10634 GCA_016617855.1 Megalonaias nervosa
ATATATAGATAGATAGATAGATAGATAGATAGATAGATAGATAGATATATACATAGATATATACATAGATAGATAGAGATATACCTACAGATTAGTTTCTACACTGATATTTTAAAAGTACAAAAGGTGCACTATTTTTCATTCAGAGATGTGTTGTCTACTGATTATTATCTAAATTTAATTCTACTGCCTCCAAGGTTTAACAAAAGCCTGTTGCCGCTCGGTTCTATAACAACTAAATGCTATCGTTGTTGTTGATGGCAATGATTATTATAATTACCTATAAAATCCTTTTTTTTAAATAAGGTTTCGATGAAACATCGCCTCTTTGTGGTCTCCAACATGAATTATTGCACCAGAGAACCACATTTAATTTCTGAATCTCACCACCAGAAACTCAAGCTGTATTTCCTGAATCCTAACACTAGAGACCTACGCTGTAGTTCCTTGAACCAAGGGGACTTACTGTATGAATTGAAGAGAAATTATTTTCTCTTATCATGGCCATAGAATGCTGCAAACAGCATTTGCATTTTATAATGGTTCTATAGAAGAGAGAATTATACGGATGCAACATACTCTAATTTTTACATTTCCTACTATAGTATGGTTTACATTACGTATTGTCTGGTATACTACATACTTTGATATTGATTATTGTTAGTAAAGTGTGATGCACATTACACATAATCCTATATACAGTATACTCTAATATTGACGTTTCTTACTATAGTGTGATATACTTTACACATAATCCGGTATGCAGCATACTCTAATATTGACTTGTCGTAGATTCGTGTTGCAATTTTGTTTCCGTGATTTCTTCGTTTTCTAAAATCGGTATGGAGGTTCAAACAAACGGAACGGTGTGAGAATACTTTTGTTTATAATGGAGTCACACATCATTACATGATTATATATGATAGTGTGGGTGTGAGAATACTTATTTTTAGAACGGAGTCACACACGATTACATGATTATATATGATAGTGTGGGTGTGAGAATATTTATTTTTATAACGGAGTCACACATTATTACATGATTATGTATGATAGTGTGGGTGTGAGAATACTTATTTTTATAACGGAGTCACACATGATTACATGATTATATATGATAGTGTGGGTGCGGAAGATAACTATATTGAATACTGACAGTTATGTATCGTATCCCCAAATACAGGTAATCACTAACAAATACAGGTAATCACTAACAAATAAACGTAATCTCTAACAAATACACGTGATCACTAACAAATACACGTAATCACTAACAAATACATGTAATCACTAACAAATGTATATTCCTACATGCATATAGACATACAATATAAGTGTAATCAGTAACAGATGTACAAATGTGAAAATGAAGCCTTCTGTAATATTGGTAACAATACATACAGCTATTCCCTGTTTACCATTTTAGAATTCAATAACATTCAGAAATTGAATTAATTATTTGACAGGATTTATGAAATCTAGAAGCATGAATATCGATTACACACTGATCCCATACGGACGTTAATTCATAGTGTGTAATCCATTTTCAAGCATCCAGTTGTAAAAAAATCCTGAAACTCATAGTTCCATTCTTATATTTACACAAGTTGTAATAATAATAAATGTAAAATAATAAACGAACAGAACTATATTTCATGATTTGTTTACAAATAATGTCAAAGCACACAAGACGGAAGCATACATACAAAAGTTGTTTTTTTACTGTTGTTGTGAGATGATAACGTCTAGTTTTTCTGTGTCATATATTGCACTTTGAATCAATCTAAATCAGGTTAAAAAGATTTGGTAATATTGTTTAGATATATAACAATATTACAACGTAATCCATACAGGCGAAGAAAATATAAATACTATTTATGCTTTTACAGGTGAAACGCCCTCAAATATAGCAACATCACACACATGCGGAAAATAGTCAAAAATGTGGAAATGAATGCAAAACATTTTTCCCTTTGCAGAAAAATGTTTAAAGCAAAATGTCATAATTTTCTACATAATTTAGATGAAAACAAACTGGTTTGTCAGAAACAGTTCTTCTTTATCAAGGTATTATTCTCTTCTTTCCGTCTATCCTGCTGATGAAAGGTTGAATCGTATATACATAATGGTTTCGAATTGAAAGAATACGAATAATGAAGTGCAGAAGCCTAAGAGGAGACAATAACTTTATTTCTCTCTCACTTTGTTGCAAACATATTTAAGATGACATGATAATTATGTGCTTATGCTAAATATAATATTTTTGTGATGTAGTCGATACAAAATGTTTTGGAGTATATGTAATTTTGGTATTAAAGAACGGTTTCAATGTTGTTGCATTATGGGATACAATAAAGTATTGTCCAAGATATAATGTATGTCGTTCAGTAAGTATTGCATTAAAAGTCAAATTAAAATTGGTCTACAGGTTAATTTATTTATATCAGAATTGTCGCAAATTATTAACTGTTGGTAACCCTCTTTTACTGTTGGTAACATTTCACTGTTGGGAAACTTCTTTTACTGTTGGAAACCGTTTTTACTGTTGGTAACACTTTTTACTGTTGGTAACCATTTTTACTGTTGGTATCCTTCTTTTACTATTGGTAACATTTCACTGTTGGTAATCTTCGTTTACTGTTGGTAACCTTTTAGTGTTGGTAACCTTTTCTACTGTTGGTAACCTTTTTTTACTGTTGGTAATATTCTTTAACTGTTGATAACCTTCTTTTACCTTTGGTAACATTTCAATATTGGTAACCTTCTTTTACTGGTGGTAACCTTCTTTTAGTGTTGGTAACCATTTTTACTGTTGGTGACCTTTTTAACTGTTGATAACCTTCTTTGGTAAACTTCTTGGTTACTGTTGGTAACCTATTATTTGAAGTCTGATATTTTGCAAAAATACATTAGCCAATAACTTTAGAAAACAAGTAATTATTCAAATTTAAATATTTTTCTCAAATGTTATACATTTATATCTGTCAGCTGTTTTGCAATTGCCTGAATCGAATCTATATGATCCTTCATTGCAATGTATTAACTACAAAATATGTAATATTGATACCGATACAGAAAATAATCCTAGAAGATCAGTGCCTATGTTTTGTATTCTACTGATTGCTTCCAACAATCTGAATATACGACGGCTGCTCTGGATCTCTGATGTTTGCAAATGGACCCGACTTATTACCTGGTATATGCGGTAATTATACTGCAAATACGACTCTGACTGACGGTGTGTGTGTGTGTGTGTGTGTGTGTGTGTGTGTGTGTGTGTGTGTTTTTAACGTAGCTTTAGCAGTTTTTCAGTGATATCGCTATGATGGCTGAATTGTGGCAGTTTATAGTGATGTCTAGCACCGGGACATCATGGAACAGACATGTAGAATGATGTCCCACCCAGTCACATTATCCTGACACCAGGCCGACCACTCCTAATACTAGCCTCTTAATGCTGATCACCTAGCGAGGCAACTAGTACCATTATAAGAAGTCTTTGATATGACTCGGCCGGGGTTCGAACCTACGACTTCCAGCATTCGAGGTGGACGCTCTAACCACTGCTCCATCGGAGCGGTCTCAAATATATAGTTTATATAACTGTATCCACTGATGTCAGTTTAAACGCCAATGTAAAATCATTGTCAATCAGTTAGTTATAATCTCTAATGCACTCATCCGTAAAAAGATTGATTTTATTATCACTAATACTATTCATGGTTTACTTCACATCAATAACCACAGATTTTTTGAATAAATGGTTTTACTTGATATCGCCAAAAGTAGCAGCATATTATCTTTTCATAATATTATTTAAAAAAAGCATTTGCACATTAAACTTAATACGATTTATTTATTGTTTTATATTGTCTGGAAGAAGGGGTACTGCATATCTTGGATTGATATTATCTCTAGCGGAAGATTCCTTCGTTTGGCTGCAGAATTACGAAATGTCTTTGTGGTTCGCCTTGGATAACCAAGAATGCGTGGAGACCTCTTTACGAAACATTTTGAGGAGTGATATATAACATTGTGATTTTGTATCTTGCAAATCGTGGTGGAATTAATGTTTCTGAAATTACAATGCTCGATAGTGATAAGAAAATGACAAGCAAATTCTGACTTGCAGCTAATAAAATCAACGAGCTCGAGTTAATGTGGACGATTCTGGGTCAGGAAGCTACAAGGACGGCTGTTTTGAGATGACACTGAATCCTAATCTCCGACTCAGAGTCGGATTATCTAAGTCCAGATCATTGTCTAATATTCTACGTTTGAAACACATGATATGATACGACAAAAAAAAAATGCAATAGTTAATCACCACAGGAGAGAGGCTCGACCTGGAATGAACAACTTATATAGGCATATACATAAGAAAGATTATATTTTTTTTTAAACGACTAGCACAACCTATCCACACAGACACAAGATTCTAAAATATAAAATATAAGACTTATGTGAAAAGTATTTATTACATGTTTTGTTTCTGTGAAATAATAAAATCACTGCATCGATAGTAACACAAACGTCTAGAGGAATATGACGTTTCGTACTTTAATGTTTATCGTAAAGGTTCATTTTAGACTTCGATTGTAATTAGCAACAATATGATATTGTCGTGTATATTAAGGCCAATTATAGAACACTGTCTAACTACGTACAACCTTACTCCAAATCAAAGGAGGTGACTGAGCCTATTGCATACTGAAATGTCTTGGATTTATTTTGAAACATCGTATGCATGAACGAAATCCAATATTTGAAGATATTATAGGCAAACTAAACACTATTAATTATACATCTGCAGTTAACTGAGTATATTCACTAATATTTACACTTACATCCTATACTAACAATGAAATTCTTCGACCGTGATATAATAAGTAAAGATGGACAAACGCTAGTAGTTGCCACGCTCTGCAATCTCAATACACATGTACGTAGAAATATGCTCGAAATTTATATAACTGCAGAAAAGTGAATACAATTTTAATACGTTCTCTGACTGGCCACATTGATGATGCACAAGCTGATAAATGCAAAACAGCACATCTAATACGGAACATTCTCTGAGACAAAATCATCCAAATTCATAGAAAATCGAATTTAAAAATGAAACAGTTTCACGTAGGTTTAAACCACATTGAGAGAGCATACTAAGTCAGAGATAACAACTTTACAAGATTCTTGTATATTACTTACATTTTGTTTTAGTTTGATGCGATATAATAATACATTTAGGGAGTTTTATTGAGCGGATTCTCCGTGGCATGTGGCCTAGGAATAGCCATGGCGCTATCATATTTTGTAGAATTTCCCGTGATATTATATTTCGGTGGCAGGGACACCTCGGTTGGTTGTTCTCGTTTGGGGGGAACGTTAGTATTGTCAAGATAATTGTCGTATTCAACATGAACGTCCTGCCAGTTCCCCTCGGGACCAAAACTCGTACTCATCTGCATATCCGGTTCTGACATCACTTCGTCCTCCATTGTCTTCGGGGCAAATTTCGAGTTTAGGCTTTTTCTGAAGAGGATAAACATGAAATAATATCTGTATAGGATTATTACGACAATACTGTTTGAGGAAAATGACTAGTCTGTCTATGGCAATCGATGAAGATATGACGGCTTTGATTAATATTAATCATGACAGCACCAGCCTCAATCATGGCGAAGAACCTTAAAATGAATCAGAGGCAACTCTAAAAGATTTTCCTACATGACATATCTATCAAAACCAACAGATTTACAACAACAAAATCTCTCTATAATGCTGTAGAAATGCTACAGAAAGTCTGAATGTTTTACATTCTTTGCTCGAGTAGAACTAGAAAGAAGTTGTCCAAGAAAACGATTGTTTGGATTGTTTTCTACTTGCATATAGATATGTATTTATTGGGGAGACTTATGTAATCAGTAATTAAAATTCTAAAGGTTTGTGAATAATAAGCAAACATCAGTGGAGAATGGAGATAATTATCACTTTTAAATATTATTAACTATCACACGCAAATAAACACAATAATATATGTAATAATTTGTTTCGTATATTATAAATATTTATGTTTTGCTGTTTTCTTTTATCACGTGCATTATCAGTGAATGTAGTTTACACTTTCTTATATATATCCCAATACTTAAATAAAGCTTTGGATATGATCCTCAATTTCTGTGGAAATGATATTTCATATAGTTAAAACTGAAAATGACCATTTGAATGTATCTACCTTCTCAAAATTACCAAAATGATGACAATTATAATGCTGACACCAATGGCAACTCCAGCAGCTATGGCTGCCGGATGAACGTCACTGTGATGTCCAGAAGACACTGCAGGTGGTACTGAAAGCAAAGATACATGATTGTGTTGAAATATATTAAATAAAAAAACAATTTGTTTCCCTAAATTTATCACAAAGCGAAAATCCACGACAATTCATAGAAACATTTGTTTCCATGCAGTTCCAGAATAGATCATCTGTCTTCATTCAGGACATATTATCTGCCTGTAATAAATCTTTACCACATCAAGGAACCTAATATTTGTAGGAGTAAAGTAGATGCATACCTATTGTCGTTTTTTGTTTTGCTTGAATGGAACTGTATCGGGAAGAAATAATTGGAAATAGTGGTGAAACAAATGGTAATGTCCTTCCGATGGTATTTTATTGCGTGACAGGATATCCTGGAGATGTTCATGAAGAATATGAGAAGTAGGAGAAACATATTTACCCATTTGAAATGTCCTCTCCATTTACACAGATACAACATCTTCTATTTGTAAAGGTCACACATATGACTGAATCGAGATTTAAGCTATTGAGAAACACTACCTGTGCATAATGTATGAAGATCATGAGCCCAGCCATCGAGAAGACAGTACAGGCTTTGCACGGAGGGGTCTTTTAAAAATCCACTGTTACACTCAAAAGCACATCGAGTCCCGACTGCTGTGGAACACACAAGTCCATTAGATCCCTTAAGTAGAGATCCGTTTGGAATCTCCTTTGGACAAGTGATATCTGAAAATCAATATGAGGAAAAAGGGTAAAACGTCGATGTTCTTGTTACCTTGTGTCTGATATAGTTGTTCATCGTATTTACGTAGATTTATGACATGTGAATCCAACATAAAAGATGCAAAATAGACATGTGCGAATTCGAAAAATGACATGGGAGGATTAAAATTGTCTTTCTCGTATTGCAGCGAATGACACTAAATATCTTTAATGTTTACTGAACAACAGGGTATGAAGGTACTCCACACACGTACAAACAAATACCCCAAAACGCTGCAAATATAATTGCTTTTCATTTATACACACACACACACACACGCACACATATATGTATATGTATATATTCATATGATCAAACTAACCGATGGAAAATCTCCTGATTAATACTGCAACTGCTTTTGCTACTGCAAAACTACAGTATTTCATATATACATACGTTGACAAAGACTGTCTGTATCATTGCTCCACGCGCCTGACTCCATGCACTCAATTGTTGAGATATTTTTATTCTTCTTGTAACCATATCCCGTGCATTCGTAATCACACTGCTGACCCAGCATGCCTGCACACGTGCGTGCAATACTGCCCTGATTGAATTGCTTGGGACATGTAATAGCTGTAATGGATAAAGGAACGATGAAATAAAACAAACGTTAAAGCTTTAACGAAGTTTCTTCCAGATTGCACACCTTTTAGCAAAATGTAATTCATCCATTTTCGATAAAAGAACTTTCATTTATCCCTTTGAATTGGATAAACATTTCTGCATTCGTGTGAATATTGGAGCAATATATTTAAGTAATTTCACAAGAATTGTACTTCGAATTGCCTTGTAGTGTATGCTGTTATTAAATGCTTATATCTAAGTAAGGCTGAGGATATGCTGAAACGTTTTAAAAATTTCATCTTTCGTTTTTGCTTTCTTGTAGCTATCGTTCATTCAAGCAATGGTGTTGATAATTCCTAGTCTTCATCAAAACAAGTAATAGTAGCACAAATGTGCAATTGTTTACAGTGACAAAGATGATCGGCAGTAACTAATGTCCAGTTTCTTCGATCTGACATTCCACTCTTGTCACTGCATTGTTCCTAGTGTAAACTCTGATCGTGTATATAATAGCATGTCTTTGCAACGGTTACGTTATAATGTACCTATTTCCCATTTGCAAAAATAAATATCATTGAGTTGTTATTAAAGTAAAATATGTGTACTTTTATGTGTAGTACGTTTCTTGGATGATACTGTTTGATTATAGCATTGGTTTAAAATAATAATCATTAAGGTTAATACAGTTCTAAATGCATACTCTTTAAGTTTCATACAGTTCTAAAAAGGACACTACTTACTTCTAGTACGGTTTTAATTTGATACTCGTAAAGTGCGTATTATTAAGAACAATGCTTGTTAAGAGTAGTACAGTTTTGAAAGGAAACTCTTTAAATTTAGTACAGTTCTTAAAAGACTCTTTAAAGTTACACAGTTTTTAGGGAGTATAATCATTAAGTTTAAAACAGTATTACAAGGACACTTGTTAAGTTTTAGTACAGTTCTACAAGGACACTCCAAAAGGTTGTGCAGATACAAGGATTCTCTTAAAGAGTAGTAACGTTTTAAAGGGATACTCTTTAAGTGTAGTAAGTTGTAAAATGATACAACAATGCAAGACAGTTACAGTTTTGCAGATTGCTGCTCTTTACATTTAAGAAATCAAATTCAAGAAAAGAACAAAGCAGGGTCACAAACTGCTTTGATGTGTTACTTCTGTACGAGCTGAGAGAAGGACTGTGTTTATAGAGTAGTAATAGAAAGGTTATTATTTTATAATTTGTCACGTACAGGAAGCAAATTAATAACTATATAATCCAATCTCAGGTTGTAGTGTTAACAGTAGGCCAAGAGTGTTAAAGGGAAGACTCATACGCCGAAAATGAGAACGATAAACGGACATACGTACCTTCACACGGATCTTCGGGTGTGTACATTTCACCATTACACAAAACTTTATCTACACCAGGTCTGGCCTTGTAGCTTTGCTTGCAAGTAAAGGAACATTTACTTCCATTCACACGTTGGCAATCGATAGACACACGAATTAGATTGATCTTCTCTGGACAGCGAGGAACTAAAATGGAATCGATATAAATTCGATGTAAAAATCTCTGAATCTTTTTGTCTCCTTTGTTTCAATCCTGACCTAGTTTTTACCGTCTATATGTAATATCAACCTAGTTTATTTGCATAGGAACCTACCAACTTTTGTACCATTAGAAATGAACAAAGACTGTACACTGCATAACTGAGACAGTAATTGGCTTTCGACAGACACGTGCACACGCTTTGATCTGTAGTTTGCACCTACAAAAACGATCACCGTAAATTATTCTATATCATGGTGATGCTGAAGTATCTCTGACGAAAATTACGTTACGTTTATGACAAAGGCAGATAAACTATGGATAAATCATACTGTATAAATACTGGTCTTCTTTTGTATCTGATCACGGCAAGGCAGCATAACTATGCTGGAGTACAGTCGGTGCAACCATTTTAAAAATGGACTGTATTCGTGGAAATATTTGAAACCAGTCGGGAAAGACATGGTCAAGTCTTTGTGTTGGTGTTGTATAGGATACGATTTGATAGCAATGTCGAAGAATATAAAAAACGCTGGAGATAGATCCATTCATGGCAGAGTGTTCTCGCCATTGCAATGACAAACACAAATGCAACATCCTCTATCTGCAGATGTGACAAACATTACTGAATATGTCTTAAGTTGTGGAGGAAAGTTACCTGTACATAACGTTTGAAGATCTTCAGCCCAACCATCGAGCAAACAATGTACGCTATCTACCGTGCGTGCTTTAACAAACCCAGTGTCACAATTAAAACCACATCGAGTTCCTACTGCTGTGGAACACACTTGTCCATTAGAATCTTTAAGCAGATCTCCGTTTGGAATCTCCTTTAGACAAGTGATCTCTGAAAATCAATATTAAAGAATACATAATATCTCAGTGCGTTTGTTTAGCTGCAATTGAGATATTTGTCTTTTGTGATTTTGCAGACTTGTGTAATTTGAATTTAATACATATGGCGTAAACCATAAACGTCATGCACATAATAATGAAGCATTGTGTTTGAATATAACCCGAACACTACATACAAAGGCTAGGATATAAACCCAGAACTTCTACATACCCTACGGACTTGGAATGACTAAAGTTTGATAAGCAAGTCTATGGTTTGTTGACTGATTTCTGAGGCTATATATTTGGTAAAATTTGACGAACATATTCATGAAAGTTTTCAAAAATGGATATAATGAAATCAAGTTATAAATTTCAAGCAGCAAGAAGCTGTGCCATTACGAAATAGGCGATGTAGTTAGCTAGGTTTAAATATTTAAAATATTTCTTAAATATGAGCGAATGAAAAGTACGTTCTAGGATGGTAAGTGTGCAAAAGGGCATGAAAGCACTTTAGAGACAGACAAAAGCCAACAATGAAAGTAAACGTTGCATAATATGATTACTTGCCATTTAATCTGACCCATTAACACACACACATATCTATCTATCTATCTATCTATCTATCTATCTATCT
>JAECUM010048906.1:0-13454 GCA_016617855.1 Megalonaias nervosa
TTTTTATATTTGTAAGTTTATACAAAATTAATTGCAATCTCATCATTGGCGTGACAAGGTTGCTTGTCAAACTGTAAAATAAATTTTAAAAAATTGAATTTAAGATCGGACATTTGTTTTATAAACATCACGCATAGTATCCACAAGGAGTTTTTTCAACTGGCTGAATTTGATTAGGTGAATAATTTATTATTTTCGCTGGCGTTCTACTGATATATTTTTTTTTACTGCGTAACTAGGAGGAATTCCAAACGAATGAAAATAATTGTTATTACAGCCAGTGCGTGCCGGATCCGTCGTTGAAGTTTTGTATATTTATCACACACGAGCCCCAAACTGCCAGCAATGGAATTGCCGCAAGTTTATCTTTAGAATAAACTCCACGAATTTTTTTTTACTTTTTTAGCTTATCAAGTATATCAAAGTTACTCAACGCGGACGCGTGCCTGGCATTGTTATTCCTCGGCCAATTCCCAGTAGATTTGCAATAGACTTCCCGCTACTCCCGCCAGCAGTGGTCCTATAGATCCGCCTTTGTTTGTATTTCGCTGTCGCGGTCGCGTCTTTTGTTTTTGTTGTTGTCTTTGCCCGTTTTGTATTTTTTCGTTTTCGGCATTATATTTATCTTGACACAAATATTTTCTTTATACCATCTCCACGGACAATTCCATTGCCGTGGGATACAGCTCGTTTTGTTGCGCCAGATACTGCGCCAGACGCTGCTGCTGACCCTAATGTTCCTAATACTGGTAAAATTTTAGGTATTAATTTTTTAGCCATTACAGCTATTGCTGGCTAAAAATACCCACCAACTTTCATCGCAGTTACTTGAGACGCGCTAAGATTTAAGACAAACGGTTTGTTTATTTGTGTTTAAGTTAACATTAATTTTGTTAGAGTTCCCGTTTTTGTTTGAGGATTAATTGTTGCAGATACTGCTTGTCGTTTAGTAGCAGCAGCTGCTAATTTTTTTAACTTGACCATCAGTTGAATATATTTCTTTTACAATATATTTTGTCATTTATATACAGATTATAAATTAAACTTGTACTGAAATTTTACCTCTAACAGAGTCAGTTGTTATAAATCTGTCACTGATCACCGGCGCATAAATGTACAAAGGTGCAACTGGAACCATTCCGAGTGTCCAGGTAATTTTATTATCAGCTGTAAAATCGACACCTCTCTCGCTGTGTTTACTAACGTCAAAATAAAATAATGGATAAAATTTGCGAAATTCTTCTGCTGATATTTGTGATCCATCTCCAACGTCCTGATATTTCTACATCGCGTCCATAAGATACATGTACGGTCGGGAAATAGTTTTATTAGCATCATCCGCAAAATTACATTCTATCGCCCGTTGTGGATACTGCTTGGAATTTAATCTAGCATATATTCTTCTAACATCAGAGTGATCAAATACTGTCTTATTTTCCTGTTGGTTACCGCGTCGCGCTTACTGTGAAATACAACATACAATTGCCTCAGCAATTGTTCGCTTGACGTTGTTGTGACGCGCCATGTGTAGTCGGTAGTATTTGGAACAGCTGTTTGATATATTTTATGTTGCTGAAAATAAATTCTCTTTGTGTATTTATCAAGTAAATTATTTAATTCTGCTGCTTTTGTGGCTGATGGCGTTATTCGTGGTACCCACAGCGCGAGTTTGTTTATAATAAATTGTATATCAGCGCCGCCAGCTCGAAATAAACATTAATTTTGTTCTGCCCGATCTAAAATAAGTGTATGTTGAACTCCACGAAATACTTTGTTGTAATCGCGACAAAATCCAAATACTGCGCTCAACGGCAGCATCATTGTAATTTGACGTGATCCTACTGCAAGTGCATTTCTCTTAGCATAATCCTCATTGTAATTTATATTTTTAAAACCGATTGCGTTATTAACATGATTTAACATTGCAACGCGATAAGAAAATCTCTCACAAAATCAGCATCTGCAGCGGCATCAGCGCTGTCAATAAGAATAATATTTCAAAAAAGTTCTCCAGATACTGCTACGCCAGTTCCAGTATCTTTAAACCGCATCATGTTTGTTGCAACTGACTTGGAGTAATCGTCGGAAAACGAAATAATATTTAATATCCTGCTCGCAACTTGTAGGTGACCTGAAATATCTTCTAATTTTTGATTAGCTACCTGATACCTATCACCTTTAAATAAGCCCCAGCTGTTGTTTATGAGAGCTATGTCTACACCAGCTGCAATTGCGGCAGGTGGATTAGCCACTGTCATAATTTGACCACGTACTTTTAACATTGCCTTGTGCTGCAGCAGAAACACATCTTCGTCACGTGTATTAAATGTCCTAACGCCAGGTTTAATTGGTTCATAAAATTTGTGTCGAGATACTCAACATACTCAAATTCTGTTACTGTATCGTCGGTGTCAAGTTTCTGTTATCTATGTCAAATCAGAGAGTCTTAGGTTTAGAAACGGAGTATGCTCCAGTTAATGTTTTTGATACACAGAAGTACATCAGCACCTTATTGTCAAAGTGACTAACGTCTGTAAATGGTAATAGGCGTTACTGTATAATAGCAAATCTATATTAAGGTGAAATCGATAGGGATTTGCTATGTGGATGAGTGCTTCACTGTACCAGACACTTACACGACAAGATGGCTGCATACGTGAATATCCAACTGGGTTTGCACTGAAAAATTGGAATGAAACGGTTTCCCATACGAGTCAAAATACAAACTATGCTGTGGATTACTAGTATGTTACCCAGTGAGTGCCAGGACCTCTTGATAAAACCAGAGGAGGATGCCAGTCTTACCTGTGCGTAGTACCATCACCGCTCATTAAACACCACGAAAATGTTTGGATGATTTTGCCACATGTTTATCAGGAGCATTTGATAGTAGTTTTACCATATGTTTTCTTCAATCGGGAGGTCTGCTACGAGCAACAACAACAGGATTTGTAAGGATATCCGCTTTCATTTTTTCCTTAACGAACTGATGCGATGTTTTCAACTGCAACTTATACTCGGGAGGAACGTATGCTATTCTGTCAAGTGAATCTCTTACATCCTCATTAAGTTCACGAACAGCTTCTTCAACGTTTTCTTTGGTTTCCTCAATCGCCTGTGGCAAGCGACTAATCTCCTCTGACGTTGCTATTGCGGTGTTTCTATGATATCCTACGTACTTTTAGATATTTTACTAACTGGACCTGGGCCTTCATTTGTTCTTTTGATCACGGCTGCTTGCTGTACATTTGCTTCTTTTGCCTTTCTAATATCCTCAGGACGTTCAGCAATACATTTTGGGTTTAATCAGCGGTGCAAATGTTTGCTGATGCCCCGTTGTGCGATCTTCTGGTGTGGTGCGATCTTCCGGTGAGGGCTGCTGCGATTGTAGTGTATCTTGGACTTTCTTGCGGCCTTCTATTATATGTTGAAGCATATCGATTTTCATATTTTTTCTAGCTTATCACTGCGAAACATTTTTATATGACTGTGCTTTTTGATTGTTAAATTTACGTTTCCGCGTGTGACACGTTCGTATCCAGACTAGCACGTAACCTGCCTGGTTCACCAGTCAAATCATTTCTGAGAAAACTATATGGATCCCAAGAAATCTGCGTACACATGTCATGAAATTCATCCTATGCGTGGTTGGCGGGATGTAAAGCCAGATGAATATTTCCAAGACCATGCGGCCCATTGCCACGAAATAGCATCGGCATATCAAGGTTGTCACTGATCACTTTGTCACATGAGTCTATCACTAAGTTAAATAGATGCAGTCTGTGTTTGTTGCCGGCCTCCTGAAAATGTTTGTGATGAAGTGGCATAATTTTCATGTATTACATCATCGTACACCAAAAGACTGTTTTGTTTAAATCGTCAATGGAAGGAGCGTCATCAATGGTGATAAGGAAATGGAGTATCCGTTTCCCGTAGACGGCAAAGTTGTCTTGTTTTGTTATCACCTTTTGGATATATTTTAAAACATCATAAAATAATTTAAAACATTATAGCATGGTTGATCATCGGCCAATGGCACAGTCCCTTACAACTGGTCCCAGGTTAACCATAGTCAGATAATACTCAGCCAAGAGTTGAGATTTTCCAGGATCCAGAAGGGCCAAAGACAAATGCACGAAGTAAGGTTGGAACACACGGTTCAATCACCATGCTTGCATGGTTTAGATGTTGTTCGTAGAAATCGAGGTCACTGAATAATTGTCTCTCGTTATATTACAAATATGTCTTCATATTGTGATCGATGTCGTGCGAAACAAAAGGTACGAGAAATTCAACTCTAGTTTAATCACGAACATGTCCTTGATGTGGAGCAGAAAAGATCATATTTATTAAAACAAAGTTGCGGCTAGGTTATCGAGGCTGCACTGACAAAGTTACCAGGGGCAGAATGAAATAAATATGCGGGTGAAAAGCACCTTCATCGCTACAATTATTGCAAGCCCGGTATACGACTTTGATCTACAACTCAGTTCTGGTAACTAGCCAAGGTCCTGTGATGCACCTATCAATTCTGTCGATGCTGCGTGCTACCGACATGACTCTGCTCATAAAGCATCCATGATATTCGTGGATGTCAACTCGACAATGTGGATAGGATATATCATTTAAATGTGATTAATCCATCATTGAGAGAGCGAATTGCACGATTGGTCGTCAAACGAGGTATGAAAACCAGGACCGCACTTGAAGACTGCCTCCCACAGTATTAATTCAAAATAATCCGAAACCAATATAAACGAAGAATAGACATAAAATGCAGAGCTTCTAAGGTCACTCATGGGGTCGGTTGACAATGAATGGCCATACACGAGATGTGACAATTTTTTTTACAAGTACCAAACAAGATTTCACGGGAATGGTTTGATGTTCCATCATCAAATGACGTTCATCGTGCTGATTTGCTATTTGCCCAGCGCGATCGTATCCGTGAGAACCAAGGGCGATTATGCGCCTAAACATGAGTTCCCACGACAGTCAATGTGGCCAGCAGATACAAATGAAACAATTTCGAAAGCGAATTCGAGTCGACCTTGTTCGTGATAATTAGAAAGAAACGCTTCGAAAGATTACTGCATTCGAACTACGAAAGATATTCTCACCTTAACAGTGTGAAGTCATGAAAGAATCAGGACGAAATTCAAACTCACAGGGATGTTTACCGATGTGTCACGGTGAGCTTGCCTGTTGATGTTCATAGTAAAATAGCAAAGTTGAAGCTGAGAAAACAAAATCTATGTTAGATTGTCTGTGTTGTCTTGTCGAACCTGGTCATGTGCGAGATGTATTACTACAAGTTCAAACCATTTAATCAGATTCATGTGGTGATGTTCTACACAGGCATCGATACACGTCTTATGCATATCATCACAGACGATGTGTTTTCGAGTAACCGAAAGAACATCCATAATATTGTAATGCCAATACAAAAATTCCTGCGAAAATCAAAGTCAAATGTCCGGTGAAACGCTCACAGTATATATGGGACTGCGGCCCCAAATCTACACGATTCTGGTGGAAGCTTCAGATCAAGAACATAAAACAAAATTATTTCGTACATGATACGTATGTGGAATGTTTTGAGCGCGACTTTAGGTCGCACGCACGCAGTTTAGGAAACGTCTCTTTTAGTGTTTGCCGATGTCTCACGGTGAGTTCATCACAGCTTAACATAATATGATGGTTTCTCCCCGATGGTGATACCATTTGCTGCTCTGGTCCTCGTGCTATTGTGAATCAAATACGATTGATGTACATTGTGAATCTCAAAGCGAATTATTAATGTTTTTAAATAGATTTGTTTTGCCAGTTCCTCTTTTGACAGAAAATTTTGTAATTCCTCCTGACAAATGCCCTGCAAGTTGGTTTTAGTGCACCCAATGGTATCCCCGAACGGCAACTTATTGCTTGCTTTGGGAGATTAATCCGTTTCGAGATTTATAAATAAATGATCACCGCTAAAACCATGATTATCATCCAACTCAGGCGGATATTTAGACCCGCAGGAACATGAACACCAGCGTCACCCTTGGAAACTTGAATCAGGGAACAAGACATACAACGGAGTCATAACAAATTGGACTCGTGTGTGCAGACACCACAGAGGTTTGAAACAAATGAACAATCGGCAACAGGTGGACGAAAGTACAATGTAGAAAGGATTTACGAGTATATTAAAGTTCCGAACACTTCAACACATGAAAACAGTTATAATTAGGCTTTACAAGATATGCCCGAATACAGTGACCAATATAAATCGTGTAATCCCTTCAGGTGTAAGTGACTGGAGCTCGTCTGATAAGGAGACATTAGATATGTTACAACTTCTACTGTCCAAGTCACCTACGTATAATATCGCGTGTAAAGTTGGTGGAAATGAAACTATTGTACATGGGGGGGGGATTTCTGAAAATGTGTAAGTCAAAAACTGTCTAAGGCCGTTTATTGTTGCAGATGTCTGTCAAACGTCATATTTTGGTCACTTTTTGTTTTTAGGTTATTTCAGGCATTTGTTGGGCAGTCCTACTGACATTTAGTCAAACGATGAACAAGACTAGTAACTGAATCTACTTTTCCTTTTTGGTTTTCATTGCTAATTATTTTTATTCTAGCAAATGTTTAGGTTGTCTTGTTACAGCGCAGCACAAATAGAATAATTAAGTTTGTGCATTTATACGTATATATGTATGTGCTTAAGATGGTATACGATAACATCAGATGTTATTACCTTTTTAAACATATAAGACTTTGTAAACTTTAGTATCAGCATTGCACATTATCAGTATACATTGCAGATTTGAAGTGAGGGGTGTCAACTGGTGCATGAATCTTTTAACGCTTGTGATAAGACAATATCTATAATAGATTTTATCACTCAAAGAAATAAATTGACATTTTAAGAAAAGTCGGGTTTTATTCGTTATCTACCTTTACAATTCTGAGAAAACAGTAATCATTTTTTCCAGGACAGTTGTTATGTTTGAAATCTGTTGATGTTTTAATATTTAGGCTACCTTTACATCACTTTGGAACAGACTTTAATTTTATTAGGTTAGTCCCTCTTTGTTCTGACCGTGGCCACTCTGACATTTTTTTTTATGGAAAGAACAATGCAACACACGTTATTACTAAGACCATCCTGTATATTTGTTTGCAATGTTGTCTATCATAAAAGTAGCATTTACTTTAGATAGATCTATTGATGAAACTATTTAAAAATATCGACAATGTTTTGGAAATTAATATAATATTTTAGTTCATGTACGTCATAAAACTTTTGAATTTTTGTGTCCGATTTTGCCTTTCTTCAGATTTTTGACACAAGGTGTACATAAAGTAGATTAAACAGACTTGTTATTTTTCCTCAGCTCTATATTACTATATGTCAAGATTAAATGCACAAAACTTTGGAGACCTTGGATATAGTGCAAAGCTATAGCAATGCTAGAAACAAAGCAAACAAAACCTCTGTTTGTTTACATTCTGAACATCTGTTATAATGCGATATGTCTTTTGTTAGTTAAATATATAATTTTGTTTATTGTAGCGCATGGCATAATTTGTAGTACTTTATCTATTTGAGAGTCTTCATCAAATAAGGGAATTATTTATAATTAAATATGCTTTTTGTTGTTTTGACTCGTGGCGATGGGTCACACTAGGTCTGCACAGCCATTGTGTTGCCTAACTTCCTGTATGATGCTTAAACCTGGATGTGATCGGACACTCCTGATACTGACCGAGTTTCCGTAACAGTTGTGATACGGCCATCAACATAGTACATCTCTTAGTGACAATAACCAAGGTTTAATCGCTTTAATTCAAACGGTGTTTAAGTTTTAGAAGATTTGAAAGTGTTTCGCTTAAAGAGAGGCAGGATAGGGTTGAGAGTAACTTGGACTATAAGTACCCAGGGTTGTGCAAAAAGGCTGGGATGAAATTAAATATTACCATTTGATTGCCAATCATGGTTTATAAGTAACAAAAACGATCTTTTGATATTACCAGAAGTGTCAATTAGTTCAGGCGCAATGCTGACGAGCATGATCTTATATATTCGTTTTCATAACATTTTGCTCATATGTAAGGAGATACGACAAATGTATTATTTAATAAATAAGTATCTGCTTTTGTTCGCCTACGAACTGACAAATCCAATGCATACGGTATCTTGTGTTCAATATCAAATGGCACAGTGTCAACGAATTTATCCGTAATGAAGTGAGTTAACTCAGATTTGTTTATACATTTACCTTATCTCCATTCGCGGAACTTTTGAAGAGGAACTGCACCGTCAAAACGGAATTTTTAAAATCCCGCTGACTGTGCGACTTCAGGACTGAACAAATACTTAATTCAATTCGTTGTGAATTCACTGAAGTCCATTTGGGATAGGTGTGTGACCCGGTAGTTCTTAGAGGTATGACGACATTTGTCTTGGACTCGTAACATAGTTTTGATCAACCTGTTCAAACTATGTGTGCATGCTGGATTGTTGCTCTCTTACTTCTACAGATGAGTTTCTGTCTTATTCGTAATTTGTTCAAACAAATATATAAAGTGAGTCTTTCAGCTCTCAACACTTCCTTCTAACTTGATAGATACATACTATAACTTATAATGCATTCAACATTTAATCAGTCTTTGTCAGTGTCAAACTATCGTCATGATGCTTGATATGATCCTCTTTCGTTCGTTTTCAAGCTCCTAATGCAAGTTGTTATTGAACGGGTTTGCTAAACGCAGCACTTTTTTCTAGTCACCAGTTTGGTCGGACTTGTGTGTCAAGTTAAGTTTACAATATTAATAATTTCTTAATATAATACTATTAATAGCCGGTTAGAACGTCATTCCGATATTAAAATCGATTTTGTTATCTAATATGAACTGTATATTGTTTACAAATCAATGCCCAAACGCTTGTTGCATATATTTATCTATGTATTTAATATTTAGCTTTAAACATGCACAATCATCCCGAAATAATCCCAGAATTACAGATACAAGTCCTAATAATTTAAATTTCTGAATAAACTCCACATTAGAAATCCACATTATGACCAACGCTGACGTGTTCGTGTGTCTTTGTTGACCTATATAATGCTATATGTGTCAAATGTCTTTTATACAAACTCATTAGTATAATTCAGGTTTGCATTCATTTAACTCCCAATGAATGCATCTTTCCAAGAACATTGTTTTTAAGTGAACCCCGTATTTCCAGAGAAAATAGTGACTTGAATAGAATAATTTGAAGCAATAAATTCCATCCCACTTGTACCATTGGTCACAATTAACACAAACTGACTCTAATAGATCTTAAGCATGAATGAACCTATTTTGCTGCAACCAGATTATATAGTCAATATTTTGTTCCTGCAAATTCAAACAATACCTTAATAACCTCTAGCTTTGTTCTTCACCTTGCCAATGCAAATAATGGGGTTGTGATCACTAAGCACAATAATCGGAGAAAGAATTTAAATAATATTGACTTTAATGTGTTGTATTGTCACTTTTAAAGCCAGGCATTTATTCTTAATTGTGGAATAATGTCTCTGGTGCTTTTGAAGATCTGAAGTTCTTGAAGAAAAACATACCATTTTTGTCTTATTGTCTTCTTGTCGTTGCAGTCGAATCTCAGTTGATGTGATTTATATTCAGTTTCAAAGCATAGAAATTTACCGTGATTCTTGTTTGGTTTATACTATGCAGCATCTGTAAAATGTAGTTAGCAGAAGTCTGAGCTTTTGATTAGCTAATTATCCATATACTGATTTGCCAATATATGCTAGTACTTGTTAGTCACATACTAATCTGCTAATTTCTGCTTTGTTTTCACTTCTTGTGTCGTTTCAGGAAAACAGATTACTATACGCATGAAATGCACCCTGAAAGCAATCGTCCTTTCGGCACTGAAGGATTGAAGCGATGGTAAGAGAGTGTAAATCAAGGAAGACAACTTACGGCTAGTTGCCGACGATACCGATTCATTGGGGAGTATTACCAATTATAGGCAGCTCACATGGCGTAAGTTCCCCCACATGTTCAAGCATGGCCTTCGGGCCTGTAAAGCAACGCGCATTTGGGTTCAAGCTTGATCCGTTGGATCCAACTCTTAATACTACAGTCAAACCGACAACGGCAGTCCAGCAGTTCTAGCATGGGAACCTTGTCATCGAAATGGTCCAGTCATATAGTTCATATGGGGATCTTATTGATAGATCCGTCCGTGTACCCACGCCGTCGGCATCTCCTTATTATGTTCAGCCAGGCCTTTGGTGCGTCTGCTACGGGTGATTGCCGAACCATTGTATACACCGCCGGGCCTACTACATGCGGTTCACATCGGATCCATTGGATCTAATGCATATTAAAACAGCACCGTCACTATCAGTCCAGCCATTAAATCATTGGGACCTGCTCGTCGAATAGATCCAGCCAACCACGATTTACGGGGATCTTAATGACAGATCCGTCCTTTCATCTAACCCTACCGTCTGCGACATACCCTTTCGGTGACGGAAATTTCAATGAGAAATATATCTGTCCAGCCAGGCCTTCGGAGCGGCCTTTATCCGTATTCTGTACCGCCAGCATAAAGGCCGCCCATTTGCCCGGAAAAACAATTGGAAGTGTCAGCATTTCTGGACTTCCGTATGTTCATTGCGTGTCCATAAATGTGAACTAGTGACGCTTTCATAGGAATGGATAAGAGTCTTCCTACCACCTGAAATGTCTTCTCTAACGCTGCAAATAGACACAGTTGGGCATCGACGCACAGTCAGTACGAAGGTACTACTTCAAATCCATTAACCTTCAAATCTTACTCAGATCCGACCATGGAACGGATTGAAATTTAGCTTTCAATCCGCCGTTGAGGACTCATTTATGGTGATGAAAACTTCAGAATGCCCTCATCCTTCACATTGCTGTAAAGAAACTCTAAGGATGCCTATCTACAACAAGAAATACGGTCGCTTATAAAGTGGTAGGGCTTGGTAGCTTGTGCAAAGGCCACAGTCCTCAGGGTTTTACTCAAAGTCGTTTATTTTTTCGGAAAGCGAAGAACAAGTTGAGACCCACCATCGACTGGAGACATCTCAACCAATTCAAGAGTTCAATGCCGTCAGTATCGATCTGACCGACGCATAGTTTTCACACGTATATTCCCTCCGTGTCACGAACTTTTATTTTTTCTTTTTTTCTTTTTGTTTTGTTTTGCTTATCACGACACAATTTATCAGTTAACCGTTCTCCCTTTTGGCTTCCACACCAGTCCCTGTGCTTTTACTCAGATATATAAATTGCGTCGTCTTTATGTATCGGTCGACATCATCTACAACGATGCAAATTACCTGGACATCTTTAATCCCAAGTTCTATTCTGCTGCAAGAAAAGAGCGTTCTTCCTGCTTTTCAAGAAGATCTTAGGTGTTTTAGTGGAATCTTCAAACTTTATACATCTGGGTATGGAGTTCTTAATCAACGGATCTGGCGGGTAGTCCTTGTGTTTGCTTTACTACAATCAACTCACTCGTCTAGTCCGTTTCCAACAAGAGTTGAATTTCAGCTAAATGGTTCTGGCAACTCCTCGCTTTATTCGAGCTCTTTCTTTTGAACCTTGCAAGCACAATGACGACCCTTTTCTAAGTCCAGTTGATCAAACATTCAAGATTATGCCCGATATTCGATCATTCCTGCATCAGTATGGTAACTCAGGTCGCCTGATCATGGAAATCCCGCTGATGAAGACCCAAGCGGAAATAGAGACGAGCGTGCGCATGGTCGAAGTACCCACTTATTAGCGACCTTCGCTATCGCACGGTTTATGTCAGGGGAACAACGTCTACACATCAGGATCCTAGAAGGAAAGGCTGTCATCAGCGACCTTCACTTCTGAAAAGATCGACTCATTGGCTAAAATGGTCTTTATTATGTCTGACAACTCTGTGGTGCTCAAATAGGGAGGCACCAAATTACGCGAAATAATGGGTCACCTACCTACTCGATCTAACAATATATATGCACAGGAAGATTCCGGCCAACCCGAAACATCTCTAGCATGTACGGTCACTGCTGGTCATTCCGTCCCAGCACTGTCCTCTTCTTGTACTCTTTCGTCTCTTACCAGGACAGCCTTGCGATGTCAAGAATTCAAACCTTCGATTATGGAGAAAATCTCGACAGTAAGAAAACCCTCCCATCCGACGGCTTATGACGTAGAGTGACGTGTTTTCAGGTACTGGTGCCATACAATCATCATTGTCCCTCTGGGTGCCTCAATCCCTCAACTGTCTGATTTTATTCTTCTCTGGCTCTTTGACGAGAAACAGTTGGCCACACTGTCTATCAAATGTTTCCGCCCCATGATATTGGACACATTCCGACATCATGGCACACATGATTGAGTTCAAGACATAGTCATATCGGAACGTTTAGACCGTTTGGTCTAAATCAATCAAAATCCCTCACCCTGGGTTTAAACATAGCTCACTTCGAATCTATTCGAACATCTACCCTACACTTTGCTAAAGTCACTACAATACGGGTCATTTTTTCCAGTTAGCGTTAGCTTCTGCATACAGGGTAGGAGAGCTGCATGACCTTTATGTCGATTCAGATTGGAGGATTCGGTTGTCTTTTGACACAACCCGGCTTCGTAGACCGAAATAGGTTACCGTTGGTCGTTGAAGAAAGAGTCGTCATTCGTTTGTTCTCTTCCATAGACAGGTCGAGAAAAGCAGCCATTCAAGATCCAATATTCCAAACGAAACGTCATACTGTTGTAAGCCGGAACACATAATATCACGGTTCATGTCATTTCTTCGTGGCTGAAGTGTCTCGTGCGCTTGGTGTACTCTGACGTCTCACCAGATCAGAGTACCTCAAGTAGATTACTGCTCAGACATTTCGAGAAATCTCTGCTAGCCTCAGGTTCGAAAGTAACTTTCCTACCCGACATATAATAGAAGATGTTGGCTGGCATGCAGAATCTCTCTTCTAGAGCCATTTCAGAGTCTCCTAACCACCCAATCATGCGACCATTCAAGTTAGTATCTCACTCAGTTAAAATCTAGTAATATGTGGCGGTACCAAGGGAGGTAGTGCGCGAGAGTTATTGCCCCATGTCTGTTCATATAAACAGGAGTAGACAATATTTCGTATTTTAGGACGGCTGGGTTCGCGAGGTAGCTGGTTAACATTCCTACCTTAATGCGATTGGTAAAGTATTCTCTGAGAAACATAATTTACTTAAAACTATGCTTTGAAGGAAAAGGTTTATATCTGGCAGACCCTTGTTAGGAATCTGTTTGCCGGAGTACTTGTTAGTTTATTGATATTTCTCTTGTGTCTTACTTTCAAGTCATGAATATAGAGCAACAATTTGGACACACACACACACTATATATATATATATATATATATATATATATA
>JAECUM010048908.1:0-17500 GCA_016617855.1 Megalonaias nervosa
GCTGAAAGTGTTGATGTGTCTGTGGTTGCCTGTAGCATGTTCTTGTAGTAACAGTCTTGGCCTTGTGTCTAGGCTCAATGGTTATGGAGGAAATTTAATGTAAAGATTGTAAATTTAGGAGCTGCACGAACAAGAGACGAAGTTATCGCAAATAAAAATAAAATAATATCAGCAATGTATTGTGAAAAAAAATTATTGATAATCAATTGAAGAACTGTTAAGGAGAGTGATAATAATGTTAATGATAAAACAACAAAAAATGATGCTAATGTTAACTAAGTCACTACATTAACTGATGCTAATGACAATACTCCCACAACAACAACTGAAGATGAAATTACCGATTTTGATTAACTAGTTCAAAAATGAGATGATGTTTATCAGCTGAAGGTATCGATACAATGTCAGGTGATCCTGTTTTAAAAGTAGCTGACGTCGACTCAGTTCTAGAATGTGGGGATATATCAGCAGGAACAACATTTACATTGAAAAGGAACAACAATGAGAAATAAGAACATATTAACAGATACATATCACGATGACTCAATGAAACTCTAATATCATTCATTGCATTTGGCGGTTAGAGCAAAGATTAAATCAACTGCTCTCTTTGGAAAAGCCGACTGGTTGATTATACCATTTTCTGCTGGCATGAATATGCGTAAAGAAATAATTACCAATTCATAAGACCCGGATGCCAATAGTGAAGCAGACAGTAAATATATGTGGGCATAATATTTCTCCTGTTATGAATCCCACACACGAATTCTGTTAATAAAATAAAATGTATATAAAGAAATAACGATTATTCCAGACACTAATGCAGCTGAAATATCTCAATATAGACGAAGAAATATTATTAATAATTTTTTTCTAACCAAATTTATTTTCCAAAAACGATTTCATAATTTATCGAATAATTGGAATATTTCTTCGATAAGTGCTTGTTCAGTGCTATTATTTCAACACTTTTGGTGATGTGTGTGTGTGTGTGTTTGATTTAGATTTTTAACGTAGCTTCACTTTTGGTGATTATGACTTTTAAAATTTGAATAATGGCTATGTATGTTTCACAAAAAAAAAAAATTCAATGAATATCTTAATTACCTTTTTAGTACTACATTTTTAATAACATTGTTATTTTCTGATGGTTCCCAGCAATTAAAAGAATCAACATGTCCTTTCCATATTAACACAGCATGTTTCTTTCTTCATTCATTTTTCATTCTTTAAGTTTGTACAGTGTTCTCAATCCTGAACACGTCATGTTTCCTTGTCATATGGAGGTAACTCCTCCCAGTAATATTCTATTTCAGACTTCTCTCCCTTTAAGTCTTCCACTTTATAAATTACATGTTATCCCATTATTGTAAGAAAAAAACCTGTGAAATTTGAAATATAGGATTTAGTAAACACAGAGATATATTTTGATATCCTAACTTTCTCATCTTGCTTATGTTATGAGTATCGACTTTTAGACACACACACACACACACACACACACACACACACACACACACACACACATATATATATATATATATATATATATATATATATATATATATATATATATATATATATATATACGCTTTTTGGATAAGTGAAAAAGTACTCAAATTATGTTCAATTATTATTTAACATTTCAGTTACAATTTTTTTTTGTTCTTTTCATTGAATGCATTCAGTTTGGTTATCTCATTAAACATTTTTATAAAAGCTTGTATGTCATTTCCTATCTTTGTTAGAACTTTCTTAGCCAGGACACAGTTGAGAAGACGGTTAACACTGTCAGAATGTATTTGTGATTTTTATGCATGCCAACAATGTCTTCCTTAAATTGATCATCTACTTGACCAATATGAAAGATTCTGAACTGATCTTCATTCATCACATGCTTGTGCAACGTGTATACAGATTGTTCATTTAACCAGTATTTAAATTCCAAATATTTCATATTAATTTCGTCTTGCTTAATTTGTGCCCACAATTAATTGACACTTGTGTATCCAAAAATGGATTTTTAGAATGGTACAAAAACTTAAATAATTCTTAAGTTTCCCATTTTTATTTGAAAATGTTGCTATCTATATAAATGGATGGCAAGCAAATAACTGTACAGAAATGATAATATTTATTAAACTTACTAGTATATTCGATGTCTTCTGTAGGAATGCAACTATGGAAATATCAGAAGCCAATGTTTATATGCATTTTTACATGGTGTACACGTACGATTTGCATTGGTAATTCTAAGCAATAAAACAGAATAACTATTTATTTAAATTTTAAACAAATTTCTTGTTTTAAAAGTCCAAGGAATTGCAATTATGGTGTTAGATGAGGCAGCTTTTTAAAGAAAATTCGGTTGATGGTCTAATGGCGAGTCAGCTTTTCTCGAACGTGAAGCAGGAATTTATAAACTAGAAATGGTGGTGACCAAGCCTTTTCAGTTGAAAATGTTTGAAAATGTAAATGAACCAGTACTTTGAAAATTTAAAAAAAAAAAATGACAAAAACGTTTTGGTGAGTTTGGATTTTCCATAAGCGTTAAAAATTCGGTTTGCGATGGTTACATATCCTATACTACTTCAGTGATAATTCTTTCAGTGGTAACACTTAAAGCCAGTTTCATTTTGTTCGTGCAGTTTTAACAGCCGCTACATCAGTGTAAAGTTTGTTAATGCTGCAATTTTCTATCTACTTTAGTCTTAACTGCATCTTTAGTTACAGCCAATTTTTGCCCTAAATCAAATTAAATCCTGTTGAGCCTCTTTATCATTTGCTCTATATTGTTAATGCTACATGGCAAAGCTCCTTTAGTATTGACTGATTCTCGATGAACATACCCTTTTGTATCTTGTTCAACCTCTGCAAGTAATTTGTTGCTCAACTCAGTGAATGTAAAATGTCTAATAATTTTGATCCTATCAGCAAAATCTGTAATTGATAGATCATAAATTGTTTTCATATATATAAAAGCAAGTTTGTTTCTTTATCCCATCTATTATTTTGATCATCTCCGAAAACTCATGATTTCTCAATGTATTTTTTAAGCATGACCTTGTTCATCAGTCCAGTAATCTGTGTTGAAATCAATAATTAGTTTTAAATCTGTTGATCATTCCATTTTATTTCGTTAGCGTCGCTGTTGCCAATGAAGCTGAAATTGCAGGGTTACATAAATTTCAGAGATTTTCAACACCTTTCTGCATGGTTCTTTTCAAACATGAATTTCATTGTTTAGCACGATAGGCTGTAAATATTACATAACGTTATGCACATCATCTGCTCGTACTGAATCTCTGTTTTAACAATCCTTTATTTCTGAAATATTTTATTTCCTATTCTCATCAGGTTTTTCAATCTCTGATATTTTGCTACTTCTTCCTTTGGTATTATACTCAAAACCCGTTAGTTTATTATTAATGTAGTCCCTAAAAGCGTTGATCTTTTTCAGATTGTTCTCATTAAATGTGTTTAGTATTTCGTTATCAACTCTACTCATTACAAGTATTTGTTTGTGCTGATTAGTTAATTTGTCAGGTTCAAGTACACATATTTTAGCGATATATTTAATTACAAGGTCTGAACGACTGTCATTTATTTAAACTTCTATGACATCTTTTCTGTTTTTGTTCAGTGCTTAAATGTTCGCACTTGAATGTCAATGTAATATATTTCCAAGCTTTCTCTACCTATTCTGTATATTTTGTGCGCAAACATACATTAAATCATACCATATAAATCTACTAATTTTCCATCTTCATTGCTTATGCCCGTTCTCAGTCTGTTAAGTATACCTCTCTGTAAGGTTGTAATTGCCATCGGAAATTAAAAATTCGCATTTCCTTTGTGTCATTTATATGGTAAAAGTACTTGTTTGGAGTTCGTTGGATCTATTAGAACAACCATTATCAAAATTTCCTCCGTGCAACGAAATTGGTAGTCTGTCGTTTGTGTTACCAACGTTGTTTTAGTAAAATAAAATTAGTTCTCAGGCAGCGAGTCTAATGTAATATATTTCTCTTCATTATTAGCTGCTCATTAGCTTAGGATTTCTTAATAAATATTCCCTCCATTTCCTTTTACTCATTTGGTGTTTTATGGTCCTGTTGTCACTGTACTCATAAATGTTTTTCTCTCATCATTTCTCTTGTTTTCATTAATCAGATTATTACGTTTTTATGTAATAGTTGAACTAACAACTTTATTGCTTTTCTGTACAATCGTTTGCCAGTTTTGTAATATATTTTATTGTCTCATACAGGCTGACGTGATATTGTTTGGGTTGCCACCTGAAAGGTTACAAAATAGGACCCTTAAGTCACTAACATATTACATATTATTATTGAATATGAAACAGTTCCTTAAATAGGTAACGAATGGCAACCCTAGATATGTCAGCATCCTTATTTCAACAACCTTCATTTACATAATGTGACCAAGAATTTAATACATCAAACCCGAATCGATTTTTTCAGAGAAGCTAAAGTTTTAATAAAGGCAGATCCAGTATGGATGATTAATACATACATTTTACCTGGGCATTTTATTTGTGTAAATTACAAGTAGGAAACATTCAAAATGAGGAATTCAAATTCAGCAGCATGAAAACGTAGCACTGACACTTAATACACAAGGTACATCATGAGTCTAGTTTACCTAATCTAAATGTATTTAAGACATGTTACAAGAGATATATTTTATACCACCAATATTACCAGGAAATATTGGAGAATGAAATAAATA
Organism: Megalonaias nervosa; assembly: GCA_016617855.1. NCBI lineage: Eukaryota > Metazoa > Mollusca > Bivalvia > Unionida > Unionidae > Megalonaias > Megalonaias nervosa. Next base: position 4,753 of record JAECUM010048908.1, read on the forward strand.
ATTATGTTAAATAAGTTGAACAGTTATGTCAGATAATCTCCAAATTGGCTATTAACGTGTTACATAAAATTTCAACACGAAGCAGCAGTTCCTCACTTCTTTACATCACGTTTTGGGCCTCTACAAAATTTGTCATTTGACTTTGTTACCACAATTAAAAATCGTATATATATATATATATATATATATATATATATATATATATATATATATATGTGTATGTATGTATGTATGTATGTATTAAACAAAATTATTTTAACTTAATATATCTTGGTGCATATATCGCAAAAATTGATTAAAATGCGTGTAATATAAATGACAAAGTTTAAAATATATCCTTCACTAAACTAAACCGAGGGTACATATTGAAAGCATCTCATACTATTTAATATTTATTTCTTTTACAATGGATTGCTCTTTTTAATTGTGACTGTCTTAGGTGGCACTCAGAAATGACTTCTGGCTTCAAGACCATGATAAACCGTCTATTCATGATTAGTTTCGATTATCATACCATATTTACTTCAAATTATAAATACCATTGCCAATTTAGCTGTGTATTTTCATGCAATCTCACGAATAAGGTACATTAACCGGGGGGTGGGTGTGTGTGCAGAGGCCAGTTTTTATGTACAAATTTAAAGTCGCATGTACCTGCCTAATATACAAATTCATAAATGGAATAATACATGAGTAAGGTCAAAAAGGTCCATATTTTTTGGATAGGTATTATGAAGCACAACATAATCATATCACGCACTTGACCTGACAAGTCTACTGAAGTTCTTAGAATAAAATGTTTATGCACCCAAAACCCTATTTATACATGCAGTTTTCACATCCGAAGGCCATTTTTGACAGCATGTGGTGCTCATAGTGCAAAGCACGCCGTTTCCCTGGGTGATGATTTTGAAAAACATTTTCTACTAAATAGCTTGATGCAATTCAGAATAGTTGTCATCAAGACCGTTTTTGAGATATTCTACTTGCCTTGAACTCACATGTCTACTGCTATGGGTGGCTAGCTCTACTTCTTAGCCGACTATTGGTATTTCATTGGCTACAAACTGTGCAGTGGCTTTGGGAGGTGGACATGTCTCACATCAATTTCAAGAACAACACAAGCCCAAAACACCTAGTTCACAAATAAATCCATCTCTTTAATTATTACACAATAATAGGTCAGAAACTCACACCTTACCCTTAAGTTAAGAAATTTGCCAGGGGCCAATATGCGAAACTGTCCCCTGCTACCTTAAGCATTTTGTACAAAATAATTTCTATCAAACGTTTTGTACATTTCACATCTTTAGACATTATCTAGCTTGATGGTATGAAGGAAATTATATTTTATTTCAAAAAGAATAATGTTATTACTCGTTTAGAAAAGCGACCTCGTTGCGGCAAGAAGCATTGCATTGTGTATAATGTGTGCTAAGACTGCCTTCTTGAAAAGAATTTAAATTGTGTGCAATGGAAGATGTTTTCTGTCTTTTCTTTTGCCGTCATAGTCAGGAAAATACTAAAACTCCTTGACAATGTTGACTGAATGCTAAGAATGGATTTTACAGTTCCAACAGGTGACTGACTATGAGACACGCTCTTAGTTATCAGTGATAGAACTTCTCTAATCTGGAAGCAATCATTTCTTGAATACTTTTTAAAAAAGTGTACAAAGTAAGAAAAATGTCACCAGACATTTACATTTATAATGTACTTTAAAAGTAATTTTAGTCTGACACACAGACAAAAATTCCGGACCTGTTATTCTTGTTCTAGTGATGCTGATTAAAACGGGGGGGGGGGTGTACACCATGGCCTAGCTAACTTAGAAACTGGGCAAAAATGGACAAAGGAAGGAAATATAATGAGGCTAATGTATAATAATTACTTGCATATGCATAAAGAACAAGAAAATAATAACAGATGTGGTTCACTGCACCAATAAAAAATAACAGTTTTTCTTATGGGGGAAGGGGCCATCTTTTATGTACAAATTTAATGTCGCATGTACCTGCCTAATATACAAATTCATAAAAAAAATACACGTGTGAGGTCAAAAAGGTCCATATTTTTGGATAGGTATTATGAAGCACAACATAATCATATCACACACTTGACCTGACAGGTCTACTGAAGTTCTTAGAATAAAATGTTTATGCACCCCAAACCCTATTTTGTACATGCAGTTTTCACATCCGAAGGCCATTTTTGACAGCATGTGGTGCTCACAGTGCAAAGCAAGCCCTTTCCCTGGGTGATAATTTTGAAAAGCATTGTCTACTAAATAGCTTGATGCAATTCAGAATAGTTGTCATCAAGACCGTTTTTGAGATACTACTTGCCTTGAACCCACGTGTCTACTGCTGTGGGTGGCTAGCTCTACTTCCTAGCCGACTATTGGTATTTCATTGGCTAAATACTGTGCAGTAACTATAGGTGGACATGTCTCACATCAGTTTCAAGAATAACACAAGCCCAAAACACCTAGTTCACAAATATATGCATCTCTTTAATTATTACACAATAATAGGTCAAAAACTCACAACATAACCTTAAGTTAAGAAATTTGCCAGGGCCAATATGTGAAACTGTCGCCTGCCACCTAGGCAATATTAGTTATCTCAACAAGATTTATCTTCGTAATGAAGCGAACAAGTGTCAAATTTTCTGCCTTGATTAACTAAAGCCTACAATCCAGATTATATACCACTTTTCACATTTTAGCATTAAAGACTGCTACATTTTAAAGCATGACGTCAACAGTAACGTCTTAAAAGTTTCCAACTGGCCACCAAAATGAAAGTAAAACAAACACAAATGTACATCAATTGATATTGTACAAGGGCATATTTTCAATTTGGAAATATTACTGCATTGTGTGCATAGATTAGGAATGTAATAAACCACACCGTAGCAATTTAATTTAATAATTATAGTTTTATCTCTTACTGGCACAATACCCCTTTGAATATGTTGCGGTGCCGTTAAACACTAACACATACAATCATCATTTAAAGTGTTTTGTAGACTCAGCTATGCAATATAGATATTTATACATTGACTTTGATGAGTCATAAAGACTCAATTAAAATATAGTTATATTCATGGGCGCCCGCAGGATTTTTTGCGGGGGTCAGGACTTTTGTGCAGGGGTCAGGATTTTCAAGGTCAGTCAGTCACGGCCGGGAGAGTTAGTATAAGAAGCAGTCTGAAACTAAAGCTAATATTTATTAAGCGTTTTGAACAGAATCTTGTGACATATTTTAAGCTTCATTTGCACGATTAAACTTGTCGGAATTTTTATATATATATATATATATATATATATATATATATATATATATATATATATATATATATTTGCAGTATGATGGGGGGGTCACGTGACCCCCCTTGACCCATGCTGCGGGCGCCCATGGTTATATTACTACAGTGAGTTTGGAAATAAGCAATTTATGATATTACTGTGTACGTGATCAGACAATTAGTGACCAGCAATGTCATTTCTGTAGTGTAGTAATATTACCACATGATTTCGCTACATCGCAAATAATTAATTGCATCATAGTCTTTCAGATTTAAAAAAGCAATACAGTAGATTTGCTATATTCAGAATGGAGATAAGACATGTAATAATTTTGTTACCACAGAACTTGCTACACAGTTTTTAGGAAGTATAAGTTACATCAGGCCCGGCCCTAGGGCAAGGCGAACGAAGCAACCGCCTTGGGCCCCGCGCTTCTCCACAATGCAGTTTTTTCGCTTGGGGTCCCGCGCTCATCGCTTGCTGCCTTAGGCCCCGCATGCTGCATCGGGCCCCGCACATCGTAGGGCCGAGCCTGATTTACATGTTGACTAAATGTAGCATAACGTATTATTACCTTCCCTGCAAAGATATAGGATAAGTCAGTTATTTAATCTCTCTTCTTTTCTTTATGTCAATTATGAACAGATAACAACTGTTATGTAAAACAAATCAGTCCGCTGCCTTTCTTTGTTTTCCTTTATGTTGATCAAATACAGATAACATCTTACAAGTAGTATAAGAGATGCTTGAGCCGTATTTCAGCATAATGTGCAATATTTCATATATGTAGACATATGAATGTGCCAAATAATGGCTTCCTGTTACCAAGGGTTACGTGAAATGGACCCATTGCTATGTAATTTTTTAGTAAAATTCAGCATATTCCAAATAGAGAAGTTTATATAAAGGATTCTCGGGAGGCAGACACAAGCAGATTAATGTCTGTATCCTGATCAGATTCGTTTGGTCTTTGTAAATTCTGGATTTCGCAGATACTTTTCTATTGATTTAATAAAACATTCTTTTGTGTTCATTTGGAAAGTTCTTTTCTCCTCATTACAAATAGAATTGAACCTATCACCTCCCTCCTCCTCAAGGGCGTGAGACTTCCCTAGTCACTGTATTGAAGACGGAGTCAACATGCTTTCACGAACTCTCACCATTTAGGTCTGGGGAGAGTTTCTACACAGAAAGGTTCTCTGGATTCTCTTTAATCGTAGTGACAATATATTTGTCATGATACATCAACGGGAAACGCAAATTGTATCATCGCAATATTACGACATATCTATGATATCAACAAATAGTTTATACCCTACTTAGCGATTGTCGAAATGTGATGATATTATGACATTATGTTTACCGTCATGAATATAGCAAATTCGGCATATTGCAAAAATGCCATTTTCTCCGCATTATGGATTCCAACAATACAATACTACACTATTTATTTGCAAGCTTCAGTGAATTTTTCTCTTCTACATACTATTCATTGTATTGTAGTAAAGTTACTACATTAATTTCATTGAAACAATATAGTAATTTCACTAAATCACACATCATCTTGAAGGTAGAGAACGATCGTAACACTGTAGTAACAATATAGTAAGTTAAGGAAAAGAAGATGTAACAATGTTATTAAATCAGATTACAAATCATTCATGATATCTATGTTATTTTCTTTATAGCATTTTATCGATACAAGCAATGTATAACAGTTCCATTAATTACAACAGTGGATTTTATATGTCATTTTAAAACTGGAGAGAAGACAATCAGTAGAGTAATATTGGTATCTTCGATCTTTGACTTAGACCATTTTTGCGAATAGTAACAATATTACAAACGAAATATGAAGTTAAAATCTACAAAAAGCAGAACCCAGAATTTCCTTTTCATTTACTACTTCCTGCTTGTGAGTAAGCTGTGGGTAACCGTGACTGCATTTCTTTGACTGCATCGGAGGCAGCCCTCAGCTCTTCTAATATATTGCCAGCGGAGAGATCTGGGTTGTTATCCATGAACGTCTCCATTGCTGAGATAACCTGTGCATACTGAAATAGTACAAAACATTCCTATAAAACGTAAATCTAATTATTTTATCTGCATTTGTAATCAACAAGCAAGGTGCCATATTATACGTCTTGCAGGATCTAAATAATTATCACTTTACCTGTTGACTATGCTCAAGTAAATAATAGTCATTAATATGAAATAAATTACGTTTTTCTTACACATCGCAAGTCCTATTAAATTCTAGATAAGATCATTTGCATCAAGTGCCATAGTTGATATATAGATAATAGTAGCCATACTATTACATTTTTAGTGTCACCAAGCCATCATAGTAAATAATCCCATTGATGCACAATATGGAACAGATGGCAGAGGTACACACATTTTCTCCATCAGATTGAGTTTTCTAGAAACAGCTGTTAAGAGCAAATTTCTGTACATACGCATATCAGAATAGGGGTAAAGGCTAACCCTAAGGAGAACAGGGAAAACAAGATTTGCTCCAAGCACCAACAAATCAACCAATTGCCATGTACTGTCTGTTTACGTGCCTGTTGTAAATTGTTTTATACTTTTGGTTTTAAGTCTCGTCAGTAAAACAGATCGTCTGGAGTGAAATTAAGCTTTATTGTATCTTGTAGCTAGACCTCCGAGCCATAAGTTTCAACTTAAAGAGCTTGAAAAACGGAGCTGGTTCCCAAAAATGTACTTAAAATATAGGGTTTTATTAAAAAATCATATACATTTTAGGTAAAACTATACACTAAAATTCCTGTTTGAAAACGATATTTTTTAATTAGCATGATCATTAAAATAGACATCACCCGATGCACATAACTGCGCACGTATATGGACTGTCATTCTTTATCCATTAATCCTTTTCTCTAATATATGCCATGAGCGTCAACCACACGAATAGACAGATATAATAGAATGTTTAAAACTTTACAGGGTAGAAATATGAGGAATATACAGGGAGTTTATACGAATTGATATAAATAATAGGGATGGTTGAAAATACTTGGTTCATTACTGAATATCCACAAAGTGTTCCTCAACTATGAATCCCCCACTAATTGTACTTTTCTTTGTAATTTTCTCCTACATGTCAACAGGATGAATAAATGCAAGTTGCAATGATTATTTTGAAAGCTATCCCAGTTGGATATATAACTTAAAATGAAATGGGTACAAAGGTGTGCAGGCTGAAAAGTCTGTTAGCTAGATAAAGCAGATTGTACTAAATCGACAGTTGGTCATACTAATCAACGGTTGCTGCTGAAATATACAACTTATTTGAGATGCATAAAGATACAGAGTTTTATGAACATAAAGATATCATTATTGAAAACCATAAAATGGTAAACTTCATTTTTGTGATGATATGAAGGAACCATGCAAAAGTGGGTACAACCAAATATTAGAATACTATAATAATGCTCTACTGCACACGTATGTAAACAATACGTTTGCTGGGAGCTATAGACTCATTGTTATAGATATATCTTGAATATTTATTGTTTGCAACAAATATTGTAAATCTTGAACGATTCCTTTGTCAGCTTTAATTTACCCATTTGTTTTGGGTTTTAATCCAAATTTTGTCAGCATAAGTCACACCAACAAGGAACTGACAAAGCAACAATCTCAAAGAAGGTGCCTCTACTTTAAACGAATCGCAGAAAGGTATTGGACTCTTAAAATGATATCCAGCAAAAATGGGTACATATCAATATCCACATACAATTTTGCAAATAAAAGTACACAAGGCAATACTAAGTTTTAAATGTTGAACAGAGTATCTAAAGATTGTCACAATCAAGACAACTTGGGTGTCATAATGACACTGGGGACGAACTGGCCTTGTGCTAAGTTCATGTATTGGGAACTTTGTGAGATAATGGCAAATAAAGTTTGTAAAAAATAGCAAAATGAGCCACCAGGTGTATGCACGGAACGACCCAGGTCGACAAGAAGGTGCTAGTCCCATATACGACTTGCATACTAAGCTATCCGGAAGTAGCAATGAAAACACTCTGAATTGAGGACAATGTTATGTCACATTGGAAAAAGATCTCCAGTGTGGACTCAGTCATTAGTGGTAGTGGTTCCTTGTAATAGACATCACCTAAAAGCATAGCATTAGGAACTGAGGTAAGCATTTCGCTAACATTTATGGCAATATCTTTTCGGCATTATACCAATAAGGATTAGGTAGTTCATGGTAACTTCAACTTATCCGAGATGTGTATTTAGTTTTAACAAATCTTCGTTAGTTTGGTGGCCCAAACCTGAAATTTTAATTTAAAATTTGCTGGAATAACATGTTCAATTTCTTACTAATTTCTTGTAACTTTTGACAAAATAAATAAAGAACTATGGTCAAAATGTTATTAAGATGTGAATTGTACAAGTATAACAAGCAGAATACGTTCTATCTCCATTACATTTTGTAGTACCATAATTGTAGCATTTATTCGAGCTGGAGGGTATAAGGGGGCCCCGAGTGGCCGAGTGGTCTAAAGCGCTCTCCGTTACGGATCACTGCCATCTCACCTCTGTCTGCGTGGGTTCGAGTCTCGGATTCGGCCAATGTGGATATGTGATAAAGCTTGCCAGTAGCTTCTCGTGGGTCGGTGGTTCTTTCCGGGTTCTTCCTCCACCATTAATACTGGTCGCCATATTTAGCCCATCGTGTGCTGAAAAATGGCGTTAAACCCCACAACAACAACAACAACAACTGGAGGGTATAAGGACATTGGGTGTATTTGCTTTTATACAGCAGTTGATAGTCGTGTTTCAATAGTAAGGATCCAAGTTCCAACAGTTTTAATAACTGTTTCAACTATGTTTTCCTTTCTGCTTCAATGCAATAGTTTACTAATTGTTTCAGTTTCGAAGGTGTTATGCACAGTTTTGACATTTGAATTATTCAGTTAAACATTTTTGTTTTATTTGATGTGCGTTGATGACAGCTCATACAAAATATCCCTTACTATTTGAATTTAAATTCTATTTCAAAATCTTCAAAAGCCCGTTACTACTGTATACAATTTCATACTTGTCATGGCTTAGTACAATATTATGGTGTGTGTGTGTGTGTGTGTGTGTGTGTGTGTGTGTGTGTGTGTGTTTGGATTTTTAACGTAGCTTTAACAGTCTTTGATATGACTCGGCCGGGGTTCGAACTCCCGACCTCCCGCATCCGAGACAGACGCTCTAAGAACTTAGGCCTCCAGAGTGGTCATTTTAAGGGGTAATTTGCCTTCTTGTGACCAAATTTAGGCAGTATCATAAAGGTCACAATGATCAACATTTGGTGGAGTTGAGTCACTACTCCTAAGATTAAAAATCGTTAACATTTGCTGCACATATCCAGCTGACAAGCTGAAATGATCAGTTTCTAGCTCAGCATAATGGATATTTGTCACCTTGTCACAGGGTGTACATGGGTATTCCATCCAAACTGGATAGAGTACCGTCAAGTCTGGCGGGTTTACACAACACTTGTGCATTTTGGTTGAGAATGATGGCATAGAGTGCTCCAATCAATTATTTCGGAAATAGGGTGCGATGGAAAGAAAGTATTGTTTAATACTGTCAGAGAGGAAAATACAAATGGTGTTTATAGTCGACCAGTAAATGAATGGATTCCCTTTCTGAAACCAATCGCGAAATAAATTCGTCCAAAATCCCAAATGACCGGAAGTGGTAGGTTCTGAATTTATCAGTAAATATGCATGTGGCAATTCAACGGCGGCGTTAAAGTATAATTTAGCCTAGATGTTCTAATTGTTTATTTGACACTTAAAGTTGAGGTTTTTCTCTTGAACATTTCAAACAGCACTACATAATCAGTATTGAGACTGATGCTATGATGAGCTTTTCTTTACTGAATACCCTTTTGATCAGTTGAAATATCACTGGCATTACGACGATGCCTTTTTCATATAAATCAACACCATATTTCGTCTACGTCTTCTCCTAACATTCCCCTAATGATGACGATAATTTGTTTAGAGTCAAGAATCAGACATGATCCCATCTTCTTCACAAGGAGTACCTTCTACAAACGAAATCGATTCTTCTTGATTTCTTCTAGTAACGTGTGAGTGGTCTGACAGTCTTTGAAACACCAAACGCTGTGTTGTAGAGGAGGTATGAACAAAGGTGATTTGTGTCCAAACAAGCGTTTTACAAATTTGGTTTTGCCTGAACCACTTGTTTCCAGCTATCAAAATGTTTAAAGAATGGCAAAGATAAAGTGCCTTCCAATTTTGAAAATCTTACCTTACGCCAATCAATTTGAGAATGGATGATGTAACCAGAACGTAAGACATTTTATGTATTTTAAACTTTTTATGATACTATACAAATATTGATATTTTAAATAAAGTTCATGTTTTCTTTCTTTCATCGGCTCGTCTTTCGCATAGTCAGCCACCTTTTGTTTTCAAGTGTCCAATCCAAACTTTTTTCAATCACATACAGCCTTTCAATTAGGGGTGCAACGATACGCCCCAAACCGTATTGAGATATATTGCGATATACCAAACCCATATTGTAATACGTATTGCAATACAGTAGCACTTAACGAAAACAACAAAATAATTACTATACCATTTACTACTTGAAAAATACAACATCTCTAAGTGATGTTACCTTGTAAAACTTCAAATGGTAGTCAAATGAACAGATAAAATTAACACAAAAATGAAACAAGCCTGCAAGACACCTGAAAGCAGTCAAATTATCAGCATATAAAAATCTCACTGCCATTTCTGGTCTGTCTGTGTTTTAAAATTCCAACATTATACCTTTTGCTTTTTGTTGCAAATAATTTCAAAATCTAGTTTTTGAAAATAAATTTCTGAAAATTAAAACTCAGGTCTACACGCCTGTTTACCAACTTCAAAACTGAGTCGACGTTAACCGATATTTGGAGACAAGAAAAGGAAGTTAACGTGAAGTAAGCACTTTGACCTGACCGACTATGTATTTCACATGGAAAAAATTAGATGTGGCCGCTGTTTGTTTAAATGGTTTGCTCTCTTTATATTCTTTGAAGCTAAAATATCAATCATACCAGCAGATTTTGCATCCTTTGTTGTATGCAAATTCTAAGCATTGAATACAAAAATAAATTATTTCAGGGGAATTGATATATTTACAAACACGGACTCTTGATTGCTGTTCATTTAGTGTCATTACGAACACGGACTCTTGATTACTGTTCATTTAGTGTCATTACGCACACGGACTTTTGAGGACTGTACATTTAGTGTCATTACGAACAAGGACTTTTGTTCATTTAGTGTCATTACGAACACGGACTGTTCATTTAGAGTCATTACGAACAGGACATGAATATCTGATGCAAATTGAAGTTTATAAATTATCATTTATAACTGGAAAAGTATCCCCTGCTTTTGATTTGCCACTGCCTAATTAAACTTTGCCCGAACAGTACGGTGCATCTTGTTTTACATTTTCTTGCAATCTCGTGCTAAGCGCGCAAGCGTGCATCTAGGGGAAAAAAAAGAAAACATAGTTCTTGAATTAAATTGGAAAATTGTGCGGTATACAGCGATTTGTTGGATGACAGCAAGACCGTGAAAAAATCGCGGCACAGAAAACCGCAGTATATCGTTGCACCCCTACATTCAATTGTAAATCTGTTAGTGTATCCAACTGGCCACGCACACTTCTTGGCACGTATAAAGAGTAGCACAAGTGCAAAGAATGACATTTACACACGGGCAATGACGCCGTATACATCACTAATCAAATCACGTTTAACACGAGTTTCTTGTGGACAGATAGCGTTTTGGCTGTCATGTTTTTGCATGACATGGAGAATCTGCCGGTAACAAAATCCAATGTATTCAGTCATTAACACACATGCCACGTTATCCTAAATTCAATGGAATCGTACCGGCCTTCGAAATCAGTTCTTTCAAAAGTAAATTGCAATACTCAAAGTCTTGAATTTTGTTTTTGTTTCCTCCCGCTGAATTCGGCGCAACATTGCTCACAGAAGTTGTGACATGGCACACCTTGTAATGTATTTGCTAAAGGATCTTGTCACATGTTTGTCACAGCGCATAATAAAACCACTACTCCCTTCAGCCTTCGTCAATATCAGTCTTTGAACAGTGTTAGTTACCTTATGTTAATAACTATTTCCCAGCGTAAAGGGTGAGATGTTCCATTGTGTTTTATTCTATGTGAATTTATTCTCAGAAGGACAAGAGCAAAACAATAAATCTTCTTTTCTAAAGCCTTTAATGAGGGCAATAATATGGACCAACCAAAGGAACGTGGTGACAGCACGAAGACTATCTGGCATGTTCAAGGGTAAGCTGTATCATTATGCTCCAATTCGCTAAGTTTCATACGATATCTGAAGCACCGTACCTGGTCTATTTGTACCAAGGACAGTTTGTGTGTGTGTGTGTGTGTGTGTGTGTGTGTGTGTGTAATCAGGAGTTTTGACGTAGATTTAACACTTTTTCAGTCATATGACTACGATTTCTGTAGTGTGGCAGTTTAGTGTGATGTCTAGCACTGGGGCATCATGCCGCAGATATGTAGCACGATGTCCCACCCAGTCACATTATCCTGACACCAGGCCGACCAGTCCTAACACTAACCTCTTAATGCTGAGCGCCAACCGAGGCAGCTGTTAGTACCAGTTTTATAAGTCTTTGGTACGACTCAGTCGGGGCTCGAACCTGCGACCTCCCTCATCCGAGGCAGACGCTCTAACCACTAGGCCACCGGAGCGGTCTTCCAAGGAGGGAAAACTCCTTCCAAATATACGAACTATTTCCCTTGAACATAGGAAGGCGAAAAGCCATACAAAGGTTAGGAATGTGAATCCGGTATTTTGAAAACATTAAAATCTTTTAAAAAGATTAAATTAACACGATGGTCTCATTTCTTTTTATTTTTCTGATCATTCACTAATTCTGTGGCTTCTTAGTTATCTAAATATAACACTGGTGATCTAACGCAAAGATTTTGCCACCAATACGACATCGTTTCTTTTCATGACAAACGGGTGATTTTTGTTGCTGACATAAACATGCTGTCCACAAGTCGGACACACCATAAATAATTTTCAACAACTTTTCTTTTATTAGAATTGTCTTATGTGATATCGCTCGTAACACGCTCAACTTAACGAATGTTCGTCTGAAAGTAGAGTCATTTATTGTCCTTCGGGAATACATGTTCTCGACACTAAACAGTCATGACATATCTCACTACAATACATATGTTGTTCCCGATTGTTAAATCCTCGATCACACTGCCACAATAGTATCCTATCAGAGAAATCAAGTGATACTAGTAATAACATAAAATAGATTTGTTATGATAGACATGACTGAACTTTCCACGAAATAGGAGTTCTCTACC
>JAECUM010048911.1:0-10670 GCA_016617855.1 Megalonaias nervosa
TTAATGATAGGATTTACAACTCCGTGTAACCGCGCATGCGTATATGAATTCTGTGGTTACCATATGCAGGTTTTCGACGTAGAAGTGTAGGACCAAAGCCATGTTTGAAATGTGGTGTTGGGGTCAGAGAAAAAACGCAGTTGTGTCTGCAATGTGGTGATAAAAGATGCAGAGAGCTGAAACGATATTATGATTTTTAAAAAAAAAATGTTGCCTCGCATAAAAACCGCTGAAGACCATCTAGCCAGATTTTCAAAATAACAATTTAGACAAATAATATTATTATACAAATGGAGCAAAATGAATTTGTGAAGCATCCCACCATGACCAATTATGAAGCAACTCGTGATGGTGTAATAAGACACTGTCGACGGAAAAACCCAGTTGGTTTTGTCACTAATACTGGTTATCTCAGATTCAGTGTTGGAGGAAAAAATTATCACTCACATAGATTCGTGTTCGAATGTTTTCACGGAGTCATCGATGACGGACTTGTAATCGAGCATATTGATGGGAATCCGAAAAATAATTCTTTATCGAATTTGCAAGCTATTACACAGAGACAGAATACTGTACGAGGGGGTACTGGTATACACAAAATAGTTGAAAAGAGGGTTGTTAAGTCTGTGAATATCGAGACTGGCGAAGAAATAATATGTCAGTCAATGAGTTCAGCTGAAAAATATTTTGATATTCACCCAAATTCAATACAATATGTCGCAAATAATATTACTAAATCGGCCTTTTCAAAAAATACGATCAGTGAATTATATTTAAATATCACACACATGAAGGGAGATAACTCTGTCAAGCAAATGATTTCTCCGCTAGAGCAATTAAGCGGTTGCCCCGCTTACACGTGCGTAACATTATATGACTGTTCTGAGATTGTTTTTTTGTTTTTTTTGTGGTTTTTTTTACTGTTTCTCACAACAGGACAAAATACAGGTAAGTCATTTTTAGCTCTTACCTGTGAACAGGTAACATACTTGAATACAGGTCTACGTGTATTTTATAATCTCTGGAATGACATCTTGTGCAGAAAATATATGGGCGATTATCGAATGCAGATATTTTATGCAGTATATTTTATGAAGTGTGTCTGGAAATTAAAATAAACCCACGCTGCAATTTACAATAATTGTGATTTTATTCAGCATAATTGAACGCACATGTAGGTTGTCGTCTGCTAACATAGCACAGGTGACCTCAGTATAAATCACGTGCCGCTTGCGTGTGTACAAATCCAGGTCAAACAGGTATGCAAACCTACATGTATTTTAACTCCCGAATGACATCAGGTAGAAATGTGTATATAATAGATATTATTATTCTGATTCTGATTCAGAAAATATTTTTTTTTAAATAAATGCTTATCATATAATGAATTACAAAAATATTCATGCAATTATTTCTGAGATTAAAAAATTAAATGACGAGGATATAGAGTTATCAGAACAGTTGGACCCTGATAAAATCATAAATGATTTTGAAGCGCTACAGGAACGTAAATATGATGGAAGATATACACTAGCAGCCGAGTACCGATTCGTTAAGTTACTTCAACAGGCTTTAAGACAGTCTCTACTTTATGTCGACGATGAAGATATTCCAAAATTTGTTTTACTTACAAATTCGATCGAAAAAAAATTAGATACAGTTATCACACGAATACGAAGCAAAAAAGATTATAAGTTCACGTGTGCGACAGCTGAAGAAATTTATGTGCAGTGACAAGGTCGCTACTGACGAGGTCACTGAAAGCGCTGTCACTAGTGACTGTGGTAGCGAATAGTTATATATTTAATTTTCCCTGTGTACGGGAAGAACTCCGGTAGCCTTGGGGTTAAGGCGTTTGCGTATGCATCCACTAGTGGAAACTCTCCACGTGTTCGAGTCTCGAAAAATGCTAAAGATATATTATCTTGCATTCGGCGACAGATGCTATTATAATTGGGGGGCACCTGCGAGCAGTTGATGATGAGATATACTTGTGTACGGGTGATTGTAAGATTGTAAAAAAAAAAAAAAACTACTTACAGGTGTAACTCGCCTGGCACCCCCGAACCGAGGGGGTGTTTTTATTACCCCTATCCCGCTTAGCGATCCAATAATTGCAATGAGAACGAAAATTAAAATTACAGTGAGAAACAAATATAACAATTACCCCGAAGATATATATCCGACGTCATTCAACCTGCTCGTCAGGTACTCTCTTTTGCTATTTTTTTATTTATCTATTTTTATTCTGATTATAATATATTTACCCAGTATTGATTATAATATGCAGAAACATATTATAATATTTATTCTGATTCAGATTCTGATTATATATTCAGATTCAGATTATATTCTGACATATTATATTTTATTCTGACATATTATATTTATTTTTACTATTATTTTTTATTCTGATTCAGATTCAGATTATAATATTTATTCTGATTCATGATTATAATATTTATTCTGATTCAGATTCAGATTCTGATAATAATATTTATTCAGATTCTGATTATAATATTTATTCTGATTATAACATGCAGAAACAGATTCTGATTATGATATTTATTCTGATTCATGATTATAATATTTATTCAGATTACAATATTTATTCTGATTCTGATTCAAATTCAGATTCTGATTCAAATTCAGATTCAGATTCAAATTAGATTCAGATTTATTTTTTGGCTTTTTTTCTTTCATTAATTCAGAATTTTTTACCACATCGATGACGTCATCGATAATCTTTTAACGAATTTTTTTTAGAAATAATAACACACCATCAATTGTTGTGCGAGGGTTAGCTTTTTAATCTCTTTGATTATTCCCGATGATTTCGTCATTGATTATATTTATTCGTGTAATTTTAATTCGTTGACACTCTTGGAGTTCTACGATGACGATCTTGGAGTTCTACGAACTCACGAGCGTGAAGATCTACGATCTCACATACAAACTTATTGTCAGAACTTCCTGACGTAGGTCAAGTAAGTGTCTGGCTTGGTCAGTAAGTCTAAAATGTATCCGTGACAACAGTGGATTATGACATCGCAGATAAAACGGATTAACGGGTACTGACACAATTAAAATCCTTGGAGGTACTTTGGGGGTAAATTAATATAAAATATATCCTTGTTGTGCCAGGGTGGATTTCTCAACGTCTAAAAGATAACTTCCATCAATAGCATCACACACCAAATTAACAGCGATCGTTGATGTGATGTTGACGATGCCCCGTGATACATGACGACCGCCGCGGTATGGATCATTGTCATGTCTGAGAATAATTGCCGATGGGTTTATTTTTCTCCATGCGGCAATAATCACTGGAAAGAATTCATCGATGATAGCATCGACAGCAGGTTGCATTTTATCGATTTCAAGCCATGGTAATTTAAATGTTCGTAGATCTGCCTCTGTGATCTTAAAATATGCAATAAAATTATCCTTATATGTTTCATCTGGATAAAGTGGAGGGTGGTAGTTAGGCCTATTTTCAATCTAGGACCTTCATGAATTACAGTCTTTATCACAGAATCATTAAATAATTCAGCGTCAGATTTTACTTGATTCAGATATTGTATCGTTGTGATGATTTTTTGTTTAAGATTATCATTTGGAAATTCATATGTGTACTGCTGAAATAATTGTCGTAATTCATCGCGTACACGTTGATGTTCTTGTGATATTTCCTTAGCCAGCGCTATATCGGAGTATCCACTCTTAGTTCGTTGTTTTAGGATTTCTTCAGTGTAAATTATATCACGGAATACCCACTGGAAATAATTTTTACCATCAATATCGAAAGTTACATTATGTGGCGAGGATCTCTTCCATACATTAAGATTTCTATATTCTGGATATTTTAAAAATATTCTTTATCTGTGGTAAAATCAACTCGTTTAGGTTCTGGAGGTCCCTCATAAACAGGTGCTACTTCTGGCCACCCTAACACAGTTCTGATCGATGATTGATATATATCAACGGAGTAATCCGGCGTTGATATTTCTATCGCAGCTGATAATGTTGGTTCATGAATCGTAATATCGATTTTGGACTCTTTTTTATAATAGATTTTATTCTGCGTTCATCATTGATCTGTTCGCTTTGATAACTGCCCGTAGGAATACCTACAACTTGCCAATCTGGTGTTCCATAAGATTTGTTTTTATAAGAAAAAACTAATGAGTTATTTGCGGATAATCCACCGAATGGTTTTGATCTAATATTGGGCCAACTGTGATATACTGCCAATTGTGCTAATGCAATTTCTTTCGCTGAATCGCCGTTAGAAAAGCAATATCGAATTCAGGATTACTTGAACTCGTTGATATCATCGTAGTTGTTGACGGTGTTGTATTAGCGACGATTTGTTGGAGGAGTTCTTGCGGCGTCAATGACGAAGTAATTGTTATTATTATTTACTTGATTTTAAATACGGAAGTAAAATGACTTTGTTGATGACTTCGTCAATGACGTTGTCATTGCCAAGTAAACCTTAATCGTTTCCGTGAATTCCTGATCTGATATTACTCCATCATTGAGACCTGATGATATCAGTGATGATAATTTCGCGTGTGCGTGTGTTGCCGCTGATAGCAATATTTGATATTCATGTAATTTATCAGCCTCACGCGTAGATATCTTTTTTGCGATTATATTAAGAATACCAGCAATACCGGTTATAACTGCAACGGAAATTCC
The DNA here is from genome assembly GCA_016617855.1 of Megalonaias nervosa. Taxonomy (NCBI): domain Eukaryota; kingdom Metazoa; phylum Mollusca; class Bivalvia; order Unionida; family Unionidae; genus Megalonaias; species Megalonaias nervosa. The sequence goes on from JAECUM010048911.1 coordinate 4,705, forward strand.
TATTATTGGTGCTATTATATATGTGGCTGATAATGATCCGATTATAGTTGCTGTTCCAGAGACGATCGCAGATGCAGAATAAACAATTATATCAGTTACAAAGATACGTCTACGGTATATTTTTATTGTGTACTTGTCAATGATGTTTTTTAGTTGGGTCTGCAACAAACACGCTTGCTCGTATCTGAATTTTTTACGATGTTCAGATCTGACGTCAATGACTTTGCCATGGACAGTGGCAAAGCGATCGATGTTGGTGAAATTGTTATACTTAATGACGTTGTCATTCAGTAAAATGACTCCAAGGATATGTGGCAAATATCCTGAATTTTGCAGCGCTGAACACAGACAGCATATACACACCAGTGACTTCCGCGGTATGTTTGATAGTGTTATTTTGCTGTGACCATGTTGATAATCCTGATGATACTGTGTATACGATATTTTTGACAATGGCGCTGCCATCGGCGTGAGGAATTGTAATCAGATTAGTTTTTTTTAACGATATTAGGAATTCCACTAATAACATCTACTAGTTTGGTGTTAATTTCAGAGAGATTTGCGTCGACAACCATTGGACTTCCAAAGAAATCATCTGCGATTTTATTAAGTTTTTGAAAATTTCTACGAGTATTTAAAAACATATTTTCATGAACGTCATACTTGGCTCGTAGTGTATTTAATTTGTCATCGATGGACGTATCTTTATCGTCCACATATTTCTTTGTTGCGGCATCTTCATCACCTGTTGGTTCTCTTAAAACAACGATTTTGTTTCCGTTCATGTTTAGTTCGCATGTCATTGTATCACCGGTGGATTTTAAACGGTCAGCAACGCTATTTTTAATTTCATCTCTGATAGTTATAAATGATATATTTGAGTCTCTGATTCTACCACCATCAGTAAAAACTGGAATATTATCCGTGGTAGCACCGAGAACTCTACGAATTATGTCGATCCATTTAATGTTACTCGTTTTTAAAACGCCGTATTTATCCTGAAAAATGACACCTTCATCTCGGTCAACTCCAGATAAGTTCATAATATCGGCGAGTTCATCTTTTGTAGCGAATGTCGACAAATCGATATCTTCGCTCGCTTTGCTAGTGATGCGAGAGGATCTTCCGTAAATATCAACCATTATACGATTAACGATTATTTAAAAACAGAACTCGTATACGCGTTATTTGTATACACGCTTACAACTTTATGAGGCCGCGCTGATGATTTTGAAATTGCGTCAAGGACAGCAAGTGATTCACTGCCACATATGGTGGATCAGTTATTTTTGTGTTGGTAACGTTCATTTGGTGGTGCTAATCCGTACGAATCAAAATAAACAATTCTACGTGGATGAATCGCGTATGCAATCCAATGAGTACCACGGCGTGAACTTTCATCGAGATTGATGATACCGGTTTCAACGTGGTTTGGTTTGTGAGGTACCTGATCACGCATAAAAACACCTCTGAAATTTTTTATTTTTAGTTTGTTAGCGGCGGCCAGTAAATCAAAATTGGAAGCGGGTAATTTTATATTCATGGGTGACGACTGCGTCGGTGACTTTGTCGTTGTTGACAGTGACGGAGTCACCGTTGGTGATGAAATTACTGATGACTTTTTTTGTATCTTCCCTCGCGATAGGTCCCCGGAAGTCTAAGTCCGGATCCAATCCGTGGTAGTGGTATACCAAACGGCCCAACTGGACCTTGTCGCATTCGAATGTTTTCCATGGCTTTTTACTGAGCTTGTTTTATTATTTCTCGACCTCGATGGAATATTTATAACGTTTTACTTTAACTCTTCTATCTTCGCATCGAGTTCTCTTTGTCTCTCTGGAGAGAGGAAACCTTGGCCGACTGCTTTCTTTAATGCCATTCCAGCGGCAGATCCAACTGCACCGAGTGCAACAGCTTTTGCAACAGCGGTAGCTGCTGCAGCAATTATTCCTGGTATAGCCACGAGAAGTGGAAATATACCACCGATTTTAACAATGTCGTTGATGGCACTCGTGGAAAGATTAAGTCGTACACCGGTGTTTGATCGCTTGGCATCATTGAATTGTTTTAGTTGACGTTCTGTCAGCGATAGTTTATTCGGACCACTTACGAGTTGTCCGTGTTTGAGTGTTATTGGTGTTCCACAGTTATTTTTGGACGCCGACGAAAGTTTTTTAATCTGACCAGGAGTCAGATTGACACTAACGTGATGATATGACATTTATAACATTATGATTGATTCAATTACTGATCACGAGCGTGATTACATATTTTCTACGGGGGTGTCAATGACTCTCATGCGACCACCAACACCTTCAAGCAACTTTGTTTTATTGGATAATATAACAGCAATTACTCTGTAATCGTCAACTGCTCCTTTGTTTACGCGAGCTCGAAAGTGTATATCAACGACGGATTGCCTAACTAAATCCAAATGTTCCAGTGAAAAGTAGTAGATTGGATACTGTCTTATAAAATCTAGCTGTGATATTTGTAAACCAGTATCAATATTTTGATCACGCCCCATGAATGACATCAAACGATGATATGCACGTGCAACATGATTGTTACCAAAATCCAGTAATATATCCTCGGAAGGTTCTTGATGTCCATTTATCCGCAAAGAAACTTCTGTGACGGCAAGCTGGTCAAATATCATTATACTGCGTGTTTGATTGTTTACTCGTACAGCATTTTGGAACGCAATAAATATATGTCGCGGCGCAGAGACACCCTGTTGTGATGCTCTCTGCCATGTGAATGAACCATCAACGGTGCTCTGTACCGCATCTGTAGTTGTTGTCAACCATGATAATGTTGATTTACCACCTTGATTCATAAAGGAAAGTAACCGTTGTTCTTCAACCAGCGATAGAGTTATTGTTGGCATCCACAACGAAAGTTTTGTTATTAATACCAGCAGGTCGCCAGACTGCATCATTGTCGGTAGCTTCTTTTACAAATGTATGCTTGGCTCCGAAAATGACCTTTCTGACATTTCTACAAAATCCAAAGATGTGTGACAGTGGAATTGCACATGAAAATCTTCTTCTTACACCATGTAACATTGATCGACATGTTGCGAATCCTAAGTTGAATTCTGGATTAGCATCATGAACCACCGGCCACACATCAGCGTCAGCGGTGTTGGCGAAGTTTCTTGATCGTCTTATATTATATGGTCTGTTGTCAGGATAATCAGAAGTATCATTGGTAAACATCATTGACGGACCAGCTGATCTTGAATAATCATCAGAATATTGCGCAAGACCAAGTATCGTGGCAACGTCGACATCCTTCTGGATTGATTCAATATTTCTTCTATCAATGATATATGTAGCACTGTCGAACAAGGCCATAATACCGTCATTGACAAAACCAACTCTAACTTCATCGCCATATGGATCATTATTATCTCGTAAAATTTCACCTTCGACCTCGATAAATGCCTTTGCGGGTAAGAAATATCTACTTTTATCCTGAACTTGTAATTCGATTCGCCCAAGCTGATCTGGTTGTCGTGCGTCATAGGAATAATATTGATAATCGCGCACAGATTCATCCTTGAGAAATGATGCGTCCATGTCGAGTGCGGGATCAGATACACGTTTGAACATTTTTTATTATATTTGTTATTTTCTAACACGAAGACCACTTCCTGCTATTAAACTTGCGGTTATATTTTTTTCCTTTTCTGATAGGGGTACACCAGCCAACTCTGCTAGTTTTTGATTCGCAGCTTGATTTATTATTTTACTAACATTTGCAGGCATAACTTCTGTGATGGGTAATCTTACTGGCTGAGGTTTTCGTCGTATTAATCGTGCTAGTCTATCCTTGATTGCCGAGAATGCTTTACTGGCAACATCTCGAACAGTACTAATTCCTTTATCACGAATAACTTCGATGGCTTTCATTCCCAACTGTTTTGCGACAGGTATTGCTTTTGGAGCTATCCTTCTAAATAGATCCTGAACAACATCACCAAGTCCATCTCCGTAGTACGCTTTATAGGTTGGTAATCTCGAATTTATCACCCTGACCATGGTCGGTCCACGTTGAGTATTATATATGACCATCTTATTTTCTTGTCACTGATTTAATTGTATACCTGATCAATCACTGCGGTTATCATCTGCGATTTCATCGATGAGGGCTCGATAAACATTAATATCCATGATACCACCGGTAAATAATCGCTGACAAATATCAGCTGCTTCATTAATGATTTCTGGGGAATTATTACCAGCTCGTTTTCCTCCAATGAGGATTTCTAATGATTCAACATCGGCAATGCCGTTATCGGGACATTGAGTAATAAGACCACTTCCTGTGGTACCCGTACGAAAACCACTTCCAGTTGTTTCTTCTTCTTCAATACGAGGTGGTCTGAATGGCGGTTTTTCTGGCGATAATATATCTCCGGGTAAGGGCGCTCTTTTAACCTCTTCCACTTCTCTCTCAAATTCTGCAAATTTATTCTTATATTCACCAGTGATTCTAGATATATTATGAGACTTTCGAAATACAAAAAGAACCCAATTTTTTTTTTTGAAACACTGGCGGTGTTTGGATCTAATAATGTATCACGATATTGATATCCTGTTGCGGCAACCGCTATAGTGTTTTCTCGAAGCATCTTACGACCCCTTTCGGTTAATCGGGCTGGTGGTTTTGGTTTTGGTTTTGCTTTTGGCGCAACAAGATCCCTTACATCACCGACCTCCTCACGAACTTTGTCAACACTCTCAAGTACTTGTTGTATTTCTTCTTGTATTTGTGGCTGAGCCGCAGCTATTTCACCCGGGAGTTCTCTTAGAATCTTTTTTGTCTTTTTAGTTCTTTCTGCTATTTTTCCGGTTGCTTTGACAGTTTCCTCCAACGCGGGAAGAAGATCTTTGGTAGCCTTCGTAGCCGGTTTAAATAATTGTTCTGCACCTTCTGAAAATTCCACCTGAGACTCCTGACGCGCTTATAATTTTTGTTTGAAAGAATTACGGACGGGGAGATATTTTTCAATTGTCTCTAGTCGCTGTCGAGCTAGTTCTAGCTCTGTGAGATTCCATTATCGATATAATAATGATTTAATTAAGCCACACCCAATGCTCTTAATCACTGTGGTAATCATCGGCGATTTCATCAATGAAGGATCGATAAACATTAATATCCATCATACCGCCTGTAAATAATCTCTGACAAATATCAGCTACTTCATTAATGATTTCTGGGGAATTATTACCAGCTCGTTTTCCGCGAATCAGAATTTCTAATCGTTTAACATCGGCAAGGGTGCTATTGGGGCATTAGGTAATAAGACCACTCCCCCTGGTACCTGTACCAATACCACTTCCACTGGCGCCGGGTTCAGAATTTGAATTTTCTGCTATTCTTTTTCCTTACCTGTTGTTTGGAGTGGTTGTCGTTGTTGTTGTTGTTGTTGTCGTTGTTGTAACTGTTTGAGATAATTTTTTATTCTATCATCAAATGCAGTATATCTTGGATCATTATTTCGGGCCTGATCAACTCCGTGGTGTATGCTAAATATCCATTTGTACCAGGTTTCACGACTTACATTATCATCGGCGTACTCGAGTTTTAGAAATTTTTCTCTCGGATCAAAGCTGTGCACAGCAAGCGCAGGTAATCTTACCGTTTCAATATTTTTTATGAAGGAAATATCTCTTTCGGTAAATTTATCATTCACTTCAGTTCTGGTCCTTACTTGTTTTGGTTTTAGTTCTGGTTCTGGTGTATGATCTTTTTTGGTCAATACCTTCAAGCATTTCTCGCATTGGCTGAACAGCAGCTATTTAACCTGGAAGTTCTCTTAGAGTCTTTTTTGTTTTTTTAGTTCTCTCTGCTATTTTTCCAGTTGCTGTAGCGGTTTGCTCTAACGCGGGAAGAAGACCTTGGTAGCCTCTGTAACCGGTTTAAATAACTGTTCTGTTTCTTCGGCAAATTCTTCC
>JAECUM010048919.1:0-15473 GCA_016617855.1 Megalonaias nervosa
ACATACATACATACACACATACATACATACATACATACATACATACATACATACATACCATACATACATACATACATGCATGCATACATACCATACCATACATACATACATACATACATACATACATACATACATACATACATACATACATACATACATACACACATACATACATACATACCATACCATATAATATTTGCTGCTGGAATTCTGTTCAGGCAATAGCTTCATTTACCATACTTTAAATTCAGTCTACGTTCATAAATATAACCTTCGTTTAAAGAAATATTGTAACTCAGCAATATATTTAACTACGACTGGCACTATCTAATTTTTCTACTGAAGCCATTACTGTTACTACAAATACTAGTACTATAACTATTACGACCATACCTTCACTAAGCTCATCATCATAAACACTTTATGCACTATCACAACCTAAGCGAATTTCAGTTCCACCGGACTTTGATTTTCAAAATAATATGATCAGTATTTTCATTCTCGCAAAGAAAATATTTGTTCACTGGTATACATTACCTGGCTCAGTTTCTCCTGCTTAACATGATAAAAAGGCATGAAAAAAGGATCTTATCTCAATAATTCTTTGTTTTCCAGTCTTGTTTTACATCTTGTATATATGCTGTCAAACATTCTTTCTTTCTGGCACTGGTTTCTTTTATCCCTGGCAATAACATTTCTTGGTTTAGCGAAATTTCAGATTTTGTCAGTACTTAAAATAATAAATTGCGAGATGGGGTCCTACTGTTCCCACAAATCATTTGTTCCATGGGTCAATATATGAACTGTTTGCAGTAACGGTGAAATAAGTGGCAAGGGTACAATTGAAAAATAAATGTATATTTCTAAAGTTGCGCTTATAGTTTATGCAAAAAAGATGATATTAATTGAATCAGATACTCACGAAACGTTTCATCCTTTGCGCATCCTAGATGCATGTAAATACTTACTGCCAGTACTGAAACATTTTAAATTGATAATTATGTACAAACATTTGCAAAGTATCAACATTTGTTTATACCATTGTATTTTATTTTAGTCATTTGAAGTCATCTTAAAATGTACAGCATAGCAAACAATAAACACCAAACGTTTTTTTAAAAAATATCATATTTCATGTTACACTTTATGCATAAATATCGAATAAATACATAGCAGTGTAGGCATTACCCTTCGGTATCCATTATTTATGTTTAAAGTCTCTTTAAGACTGTTTCTTTCCTCTCGCACTTATACTGATATATATATATATATATATATATATATATATATATATATATATATATACGCGTCTAGAAAACAGGCAGTGAACAGTACAAAACAAAAGCACAAATTCAGATACAACGATTTACCTGTAAATATAATGCTTCTAGCTGTTGCCATTTCATCGGAGCTTTGGTTTTGCTACGCATATGACCCGCTAGAGTACGATTTTGTATAAGAAGCATGACTCCCTATAGATAATAGTCTAATTTTAGCCAAGATCATAACGCGTGTCTCGTAACTTTGATAGCGCTGGTTGATTTATTTTCACATTATCACTTAAAAGGTTCGTATTGCGCTAGAACAGTGTCTCACATTTTTTATTCAGCAATATCCGAATTCGAGCAGGATACGCATTTATCAAATCATGTAGAAATTGTTTCCTTACTTTCTTGTTAATATATTTATTAATCTACTTATTGTATTAGAAGACCATTTCATTTTGATTTTGATTTTATAAAGAAATATATTACAGTAATAGGACACACGCTATACTTGTATTACAACTTTGAAAGAATCCAGAAATAATGTACTGCAATCGTAGCAAAGGTGTGAGAAAGTATTCCCCATGGATTATGTTTTCATGTAGAAGTAGGAGGTAAGCGACACCTCTATTGTCAGCATATGATGTTTTGCGTACAATGTAAGCAATGAAGGATGACATTCTGAGTTACAAATAGCAGTTGTAACTATTGCCATGATTTATAAGTCGTAACTTTGATATTTCGTTACAAAAACATTGACACTGTTTAGGTGGAAAGTTTAAACCTTTCTCTGAAGTATCGATGGATACTATATGAATATTAAGAACATGTTTTTATGTCTCAGCAAAATAGAAAGATAAGTACATGGTGGTTTCTGAATGATGGTCCGGTAATGAAAGAAACGCAGAAATTTATTTCTTACATGAGTGTGGTATTGCTCCTATCAGGTGTATGTTAGACAAAGTAGATATTTATCTGGTATGAAATAATGAGAACTTGCTGCACTAAGTTATAGCCAAGAAGTGGGCCATGATGGACGACTGCAGGTTGATGGATAAGGTGTAGTACTGAACTTGTTAGTACATGCGAGGTTTCATAGAAAATGCAAAAAATAAAACTGTTCTTAATTTATATATCTTGTGCTTTATATTTACAGGAACAATATATACCATTATTTGTATTCGTATAATAGGATGAATACTGAGCCATGTTTTGATGTATGTACCTTTTTGAAACTCTATATAAAATCACAACAAACTTCTCTACTCAGATATATTTCAAGTATAATTTCCTTTTTAAATGATGATCAAAATAAGGACAACTCATCATGTTATATCAGCACAAGCACGCAATAAACAAGAGAAAGGCAAAAAGAACAGCTTATGCACTGCAAACAGTGACGTTAATAAGGTAATTACATTGATAGTAACCAGAACAGATTCATAGTTACTAACAATTCTGCTACAAAGGAAACGAGAAAATGACTGGTTTTTCTTTTCAACAGATACCCGTGTTTGTGTGTGTGTGTGTGTGTGTGTGTGTGTGTGTGTGTGTGTGTGTGTGTGTGTGTGTGTGTGTGCTCGGTCGCTTGTACATGCATGTTCAAAGAACAATAAATTACTATAACAAGTTCGATTCGAAAGCAAATAAAATGAACATGCATTAACATAAAAACACTGTTTCCATTGATTTTGTGAAATAACCAGAATCTATCAAATTTGGAAAACTTAATTTAAACTTATTGGTCCTTGTCAAAACTTGGCGAATGAAAAAAAAAACCCAATCATTTGCCATATTGGAATGGTTAATACGCCATAAAGAATTCTGCAACGTTCGAGACATTTTTGTGGGAGAGATTGCTATTTTGGCTTCATTGCAACGATACATTATAGAAATGCAGCTTTGTCTATAGAGTGCTTAATAGCAGGTGCGATACCGTATTGATTCTAGTTCACTACGATGATGCGTTCCGGATCTTCTTTGCACGAATAATTACCGTATAATTCTTGGTGTATTTCATTCACGGATTGCTTTTAATCTGCAACAATGTAAAAAAGAAACAATTCGGAAATATATTCCGATAATAAATATTTGTATTTTAGGATGATGAACATAACATAGTTATCCACTTATTCACTTATGCAATAGAGACATCTCCATATTTAAATGGGTGCTATTATTTATGTTGTGGTTATGGCGCCTCCTTCACATATAAACTTTACACACGGATGAATGTATACCTATACTGCATATTTGCGTGGGTTTGCTTGATGAACATTTTGAATAGGAATTACTTTGTATATCTCCCACTGGACAGCACAGCAAATTAAATGTATTTTCTAAACCTGGTCCAGTGATATATTTAGAATAATTGACATGCAATAACCAAAACTTTGGAACACCATTTTAAATTGTGCGTTCTCTTCGGCGCTTTTTAATGGGTGGATGAATTGGACAAGGACGACAGAGAGAACACGGGTGGACGGGTGACGATTAAAGATGAGAACTGGAAGCGTTATATATAATAATTCGCGCCTATCGTATTGTCACCTGACCAACGACATTTTCACAATTCCAGTCCATGTGCCAGTCCAAAGGATCTAAAATGGTACCGTTCTCCCACCCAGTGCAAAGAAAATCTTGAATCACCCATTGTCTACTGCTATCCATATTTTGTTCTATCATTCCTTTCATCCGTTCCTGCACATAAAAATGTCAAACGTTGCTACTAGATGATCACTTGTGACCTACGTCAACGAAAAAGACGACTACAAAATCGAACACAAAAGCGGATGAAAGATCTTTCAGAAGTAGATGCAGAACACTTTCCATTGCAAGGCCAAAAGAGAAATTCTAGCATAGAGGCTAATATCCGGCAATTTTTGATTCAGTTGATGTCACATGTCTGAAATTAAAAGTAACGGTGAAATGCTTCAAAGGTGACGTCATTCTGAAGATATAGTTGTCCAGAGAGCATGGCATCTATGGATACAGTGAAATAAAATCAACAACTGGAACGAAACAAGACCCAGGAGAGAAAGTACCCGCCAATTGTTTTGACTGCATAAAACTGTGAACTATAAACGATATCTGCTAATGTAAATAAACACCCTCTGGTTATTTCACCTTATTTGAAAGATTAACGGGAGGTTCATCGGTTTAGAAAAATGATGAGTTAGAGAAGACATAGGACTGTTTCAATATAGCTTTTTTGCTGACATTATTCTTACACTAGCCTGGATGGGAACATAAGAGTAAGTGATATTAAATTGAGAGATATTGACCTTCTAAAAGGTATGGTACGAAATCATTACAGTGAACATAACTTTGTAGAGGATCGAACGATGTCGAGCCAACTATATTCAGGCAAAATAATATCCTTGCCTACAAAGCACAGCATTATTCATGCATTAATTTAGGATACGCATTTATTTGTAACTATTTATTGCCGTCAGTACAAATAATATTATTATACCATTTTCTGATGTAGTGGTCGTATCATCATGACCTCTGCCGGAATTTCAATATCACAGGACGGGGCCATGTTGGCCATTAGCGGGTAGGATGGGACCGAAGCCATGTACCCATGTCATTCCGTACCCAAGACGTTTCGAGCCCAAGTTAGTCGTTTTGTATCCAAAGCAATGGTCATTTCGAACCCAAAACTAGAGTCGTTTATTGCACGCATCGAAGTACAAATATAACCACCAACATTACATAAAAATATGTTTTCTACATATTTCAAACTCTTAGATATTCGATTTCAGTTATTGACTTAGTGACAGATGTATGCCGTATTACCTGGGGCTCATTATGAATGTTTTAGTGCTGGAAGAACCCAAACATGCATAAGTTTATTCAGTTATTTAAAACATCAAATACATAACTTTAAAATACAGATGTTAAATGCCGGTCGCATAGGAGTGTCTTGCTTGTGACTATTGTATGGGTTTACTTACGTTTTTGATCGATTCTCAAAATTTTGTATTGACTAACAGTTTCTGCATTAAATTTACTGTGACGTGTGTGATATGAAACAACAGCATATGCGTTAAGAATTATACATTGTATAATCAAGAAATGAATAATTCTTCGCATATACCGAACCTGACTAAGATCCGCGTCTCTCAGTCGATATCAGAAGAAATATCGGAGATTGATTAAAACAATAGATGGAAAATATATTACTACCGATAATGACATGGTGCCTTATATATGTTAGTGTGACTCGGTCCATAGCCAACGATTGCTCATATTTTCAAATGTGGAAATTATATTGGTTAAATATAAACATGGCATTTGACAATGTTTGTCTGATCAATCGCCTTTCACTGCACCTGAGAACTTTATTTTATAATAACCAAGGATGTAATGAATGATATGAAATCTTCGATAATGCCTGGCGATTCTTTACATGATGTATATTATTTCGTAGAGCCAAGTGTCCGATAATTTGGATTCACAATTGCAATACTAAACTACCGAAGCTCTCTAGTCCCTCTATATGTCTGTCTAACTGTCGCTAACACACAAAATAGGGTATAATTTAATAGACCATAAAGAGCTAAGATGGCATTATTAAACAATGCCTGCTACACAAGTGCCGTAGCCTCCTCAAGTAAATGAAGAACCTTTTTCAGATATATTCAGGATAATAAGTCGAAATTATTGGTTCTACTCATGGGCATAAACTGTGCAGATGTTATAAATAAAAAGAACTATATCATCTTAACAGAGGGTATAAATTGTCACAGATTTATTTCTTTAACTATATTTGACACTGATATATGGTTTTATACACATCAGTCCCTGTTAGAAACACACACACACACACACACACACACACACACACACACACACACACACGCACGCACACCCTACATCGATCACATTTGTTTATCGTTTCTGGTTTCAAACACATAAACTATGATGGAAAAATACTCTTTCTGAACGTGATACTTTTATTTTCATGCGAATGTTGGTTCAAAAACGAAAGTCAGAACAATGTCCAAAAATATGCATGTTGAAGAGTACACTAATTTGCACAGGACATTTAACTAATAAATAAATGGCGTTGCAAAATATCTACTACTTGAACAGACATTTATCTATATTTCTGCTTTTTGTCTTTTCTGATGGTGTATAAAACAAATTGGCATAGTCTGTAGTGTATGTAAAGTTTTCACATAGATATATACATACATTTAAAAGAACCAGTGACATAATTGCAAAAGTTGGTCCCACTTCAAGGATACATACATATGGGCGTTGGTGCAGTCATTTTTCTACTGCAGATAACAGATTGATAAACAGACATATATCCGTCTTATAAATACTACCATAAGTACATGCATTTAGCTCTCTTATCTAAAGGGGCACATTATGCACATCTTTCATCGCACATCCTTTCTGCCTTGGGCATTTAGTTAAGACTGGAGTCACTTCCCCGCTCTTTTTAATGGTGGATGCTTGGTGTCCTCCGGAGACATGCGATAATTATATAGGCTATTGCAACTCTATTTTCTTAGAAAAGAGCAAAGATCGATACATTTTGTAAACTTAAAACAATTGTGTATTTCCTTAGAATACAAATGTGAATATATAAAAAGTAACTTATTTTATTTTGAATTAAATCCCAAATAGTCCTTAAAGTTCTATCGCGAGTCCAATATATAGTGAGTTCTGAATAATTGTAATGACGATCCGAATAAATTATGTTGCTGAATATACTGATGTACTAATCGCCCAGAACGTTACGATGTGCTAGTAGTCTTCATTAATCGCAATTGCATCATGCAAAATGTCCTAGAATGAATTGACAGTAATTTAACATTTGTGATATAGACCAAGAAGTATAAAGGAGCTCACAACAACCCAGTGAATAATTTAAATGAATAAATTCTCTCAAATAAAAACTGAACACAACAGTAAAACCAATTTCACATTGGATGACAAAGGTAAGAATGAGTAATTCTGAATTAAACAACATTACATACCTCCCCACTTGATCTATGTCGCAATGACTTATTTCCTGACATACTTTGTTTTTCACTAAATTCTTAAACACCAATGCATATGTTACCCCCAATTAACAATGATGTTAATGTATAATGCAATATTAGCTATGCAATACATTGTTGATCAACATCAACGAGACGTGGGAACAAACTCAATTACTGAAAACGGTAAATAACACAATGTATATGTATATAACATAATGTCATCGATAAATGCAAACACTCAATACTGGTTAAATTTATATAACAGTGAGTCCAGAGGTTTACATGGGTCGGACACTTTGGGGACAAGGGGAAATCCTGTGTAAAAATTAAAGAACCAAATGTTCCGCACTTCAATCTTTGGGAAAGTAAACGGATCTGCATTGGGTGGCTGATTGATGACTGTCTTCTGTGTTGATTATATAGGCGTGATCTTATTTAGGTTTTCGATTGGGAAGTTAGTCTTTAGCACTCACAACATAATTCTCACATGAAGTATCTCTTATATCTGTATTTTGTTTAGAATTATGCTTTTCTTCTTATTCAGTTCAGAGGTAATGACAAGTTGTGAGTTCACATCTCGCTTTTTCCTTGAACTGTTCTGTCATGTTAGTCATTGAACAAAAGATAGGCTCTGAACTTTGTTTCAAGAGAGCGTCGATGTGTATCGTCTCCAGACAGCCGAGGTAAGGAGTTGCCACGAACGTCTTCATAGCTCCTTCTCAAAATGTTCTCTTCTAAAATGTAGTCCATGTCACTTATATATACTATTCCAGCTTGTGGTGGCATGACAAATAGATCGAGTTCTGATAGGTAACACTAACGCATCCTTTTTATCACTTTTAAGATTCAGTAAGTAGTCAAAATCGTCAAATTGTCTTATAGACGGTTTTCATATTTTTCTTTCTTCCTTTAATGAGGCCTTCCAGGTTTTTAACATCTATTTCAGCCTTCTTCTCTCTGATGCGTAGAGGAGGAATGAAAGTCTTTCCATATCGTGAAGCTAATTTCTAGGATTGCCTCAGACTTTCACCCCCCCCCCCAACTCGCCGCAATTTCATTGCTTGCACGCAAAATGCACACATATGTACTTATTCCATATCACGCAATATACCTACAAAAAAACTTACTTAAACACTATCACACAATAGTGGAGGGTATTTATTTCTCTTTCAGCTGGTAATAATTTGAGTATTATCTCTTTTCGGAGTGATGTAAGCGGATATGTAAAGGGCTATATATGTCCATGTATTTACTAAAAGTGTTTGTAGGTAAAGAGTGTATAAAGATTGCTACCCTTTGCATTTGTATATATATATATATATATATATATATATATATATATATATATATATATATATATATATATATATATATATATATATATATAATTATAAAATGAAAATTTCACAATAAAACAATGAAAATATAATTCGAAAAATGAGAACATAATAATGAAAGCTTAACACCTACGAGTAAAAACGAAATATATAAAAGTAAAACTATAAGTTCAAAACAAAACTGATAAATTCAAAATGAAAGTTAAAGAAAATGAAAATGAAAAAATCAGCATTGAAGCTGAGAATCTAAATCTAAAATAAGAATGAAATTCAAAGTAAGCAACAAATTAAAATTGAAACTTCAGACTAAACAAAATAAAATGGAAAATACATTTTAAAACAAAAACATGAAAAGTAATCAGCAAATTTCCGAACGAGAATTAAAGATAAAATGTTGAAAACTTTTAGTTGTCTTAAATGATAAAGTTTTGAATAAATAATTTAAACAACGAACATTCAGCATCAAAATTGTAAAACGAGTAGTTAGATAAATGAAATACAAAAATTCAAATTAAGATTTATGCAAATGAATCTCGACAACGTTAAAATTCAACATGATGAATTGAAATGAAAACTTTAAAAAAATATCGAAAAATATATTTTAATATAAAATTAAACCCGAACATTTGAAAAGTGAAAACGTAAAATGACATTTAAAGTGTGACATATGACAACCTAAATTTGAAAACGAAATAATGAAAACGAAGATTTGTAAATTTAGAATTGAAAAACACCCCTGAAAAGGAAATTCCAAATTATATTTTAAAGAAATATAACTTGAACAACACAACCTGTAAATGCAAATTGAGATCATAAATGTAAAAACGAAATTTGAGCGAATAAGTTTGTAATTGACAAATTGAAAATAAAAATTAAAAAAAATGGTCTGACTTCTTTAGCAAGGTTAGGGTTATTGCAAGCGTAAAATCATGTTTAATAGCACTCTCTGTGTGGTGGCATCACAATTTTCGATTCTAGCCTCTTGAATGATATTATATTTGTTTGTTTGTAAGTATAGCTTCTGTATACTCCAACCATTTTTTGCTGGATAGTGAATGCGTTGGATGTTAGTTACTCTAAGAGATTTTTTGGAGAGTAAACTTGGCTATTGGTCAGTCCAGCGGAGTGTCGATGATAAATTGTGATTGTTCAGTTGCGGATACCTGCATGCTGAATAACATATAACTGGGTGTTGATGGTATAGTGTTGGCATTTGATGGAAGAACTGTATGATGACTGGCACGAAACGACGATTGTCACTTCCAGATGGGTGTTGATGATACATTGTGGGTACAGGTCAACTTATAACCGGGTGTATAACTTGGTTTTGGTTAGTGATAAGTGGGTATTGGTCGCTGGAAACATGATTATGGTTAGTTAATATAGTTTTGACTATATTGTCCGTTTGATAGCACCGAAATCCATCACGTTGAACCCATGGATATTTACAGCATTACATTTTAACTTAGAGGTGACAGGGACCAAAAACCGGAAATTATAGTCTCAACTGCATATTTTGAATTAACTAGTGGTCCCGAATTGTAATATCATACTTACTTATTCTATTTAGATTTTCGTAAATCATTTTCCTTGGAGGTGATATTTTCCATATACATTCTTTCAAAAATTTTTAGTTTATATTTTGAACTTAATACATATTAACCTGTAATACATAATCTGTTACAAGTTTTATGTATAGGCTGGAAAAATGTAACAAAAGAAAAGAATGAAGTCAACAAGCTTTGTAAAGTTTAAAAAAATAATTTATTTTCCTAGCAAACAAGGTAAAAATATGAAATAGGACTTACGGTTTGCGAATATAATCCAAAAATTAATCCTATAATTGAAAAATACAAGTCCTATCACTAAACAGTTCTAATTGAATCCAGGTTCGAATCTCTATGAAGTTCCAATATGGAAGACGATGACGTCAGATGAGGTCAACAGTTCCTCGTTGAAACACTTCATAATGTTCTGTTTAGAATTCCAGAATAAATTTCCACTAAACGTCATTGTCCCAGAATTTTTATAAAGAGAAGCACTTGTGTTATTTTCTAGAGAATTTAAATTATTAAATCCAAAAAATAGACGAACTTTAGAACAAACTGGCAACAACAATAAAATCATCTTGAGCCCTCAAGGTTTAAAATATGACTGAACCAGAAAACACTGAGACTGAGAATTAAACCCAACTAAAACGTCATTTTGACACTCGTGATAGGTCACATGATCACTTACTTTGTTCGAACAGCGCAGTAATAAATATGTAAATTATCACGTAAGCAAGAATAGCCCTTTCTAAGAATCAGATTCCCACACTGGAAATGAATTTAAAAATGAAACTGTTTACAACAGACTAACCCGTGGGTTGAACATAACCTTGGTAATAGCCAAACATTTTTGTTTAGTGTTTTCAAAACGTCTCAACCAATTTGAGCTATAAAGTTTGATAATATAATACCTTTAACGTTCAATGAGGTCAAAAGAGAGAAGTGATTTTTCGAAAATAGTCAAATCCCGTGAAAATTATTATTATAATAAAATGTAATGAAACAAAAAATACAAAAGGAATTTGAAACTAACACACAAGCGATTTAATTACATATTTGTAACACAAGTACGACCTGAAACACTGCTTTTTATAAATATTAAGAAATCGGCTTGATAGTATGATATAGCTAAATTAGAGCTTGTGAGTGACTTGTTCTTACAAGTAGCAAAATCGTTTCGCACGTGTGCCGTTTGATTATTCACTATGTACAAGAAGTACAAGTACATCTTGTGCGACTTAGATATTTAAACTTTGTATATGAATGTTGTAAACAGAGCTGGTTAGTTTAAAAAAGTTCATATGATCAGAAGACTTAGGAAAATGATATTTAAAATCTGCCTCCTGAGCTGCGAGAACGCATTTAGAATTACTTTTTACAGATTAAAGTGAACACAATAAACGAATTGCATTGCAAATAGTATCTGAATGTTACAAGAGGACCTAATAACTTAACATCTTCAAACGGTTCGACATTGTAAGGCTTGCCATCCCACAACTTACATCTATAGTGTCACCCCAAACTCGGTGGAAACAGGTCAATGACAGTGTACAAGACCTAGGGGATATTTAAGCACTATTAAAAACAAACAGAGAGTGAGATCGTTCTATATATATATATAGATATATAGGAAGATGGTTGGATAGACAGATACATAGAAAGTACATCTATATATAAGAGAACACATGATTAAGTCTTCAACATATGAAGATCGAAGAGGCCCCATTGATCATACGTTTGGCTTTGGTCAGATATTTACACAAGTCCATTCGAAAGTATACTTCCAGCAAGACGTCAGAGTACTGCTCTCGGGATCAAAGTGGGAATACTCGCTTTATATGTCAGGAAACAGTAACATTCGACTGTATAATGTCGACATCGTCGAAAGTAGAAACGTACGTCAAAAGAACCAGTTATCAATGTTATCAGCAAAACAATACCCGACTTTGATCCAGGAAAGGAGAACATTTTTGTCTTAGTCATTTTTACTTTAGTATGGATAAGATATTCACAAACTATTTTATCTATACAAATAACAAGTGGATAACAAGTGTGAGATGCTTTATAGTAAAGTTTGAGTGTTGGATAGCAGATGACTGTGTTGGTCACTTTACAGTTTTCATTGATTACATGCCATTGAATGGATAGAGCAATGAATTTAAATTTTATGCATATCTTTCTAAATTAAAAAATATTAAATTTCATTTTCATATTTTGTAAGGATCTGTTTCAATTTTTAATTTATCAAGATCTTAACAGTGTTTGAAACATTCTGTAGCATTTATTTGTTTATTTGTTATACTTGTAATATATTTATATTCGTAAAGTACTCACTTTAAACATTTTCGACATAATGATCAGTGTACATAGAATCGTTTATCTTTTGGGATAAACTGCTTTTAATTTTCTGATATTAATACAAAGATCTGACTATTTATTTTTGCCTCGAACATATTTTATATTATTTCCCTGCAATGTTTTCAGTGTATGCTAAAAGTCCGTATGAATTTTGGAATTTGTGTACTACTTTCAATCAAGAACAAGTTAACTTTAATTTTTATTTACAATTTTGGCGATCTTTTCTTTTTCCGATAAGGTCCAATCCCCGCTTATGTATGTTACATTTGCTTAAGTTTATTACATATTTTACTCTGGGCAAACTGAACATAATATAAATTCTGAGAGTTTCTTAATTTAACATTACCTTTAGTGACAGATAATTTAGTTTTCGTTTTGATTGGTTTCCTTAATTATAACTATTTATTGAATCGGTACAACACTTGCAAATTGCGTCCAAGGTGCAGCTATATATTTGTAAGGCTCTTATATATGCATATAAGCACATGGCAACAGATGCTTGCACGTTACTAGTTGGATAGTATGTGTGGCATCTGAGGTCTACTACTTTTCATTACATTTTAACAATATAGCCTCATTTCACTTTTACCACTTCTAAGAATGTTACAATTGTACCCGCAATACATTTCCACAATGACCCAGTGCAAACTCTATTTTAAATTCTCCTTGAACACCATACGTGGACATCGATCACTTCTAACAAGGTTACAGTTTTCTTTCAAAATTAAACTACAGACCATTTTGCATAGGATTGCCACTTGTGCCCAAAATGGCCAAACCATGTAACCCTACTTGTGCCTATATGATTGTCATAAATCCTTAGAAAACCCCATAAATTACTTTGAAATCTATTTGCCGTAATGTTTTGCAATTTTCAGATGCAGGATAACTAGTAAGCCGCCTCGATGATGCATGTTATCGTCACAATCCTGGGTACCCAGCTTAGAGAGATATCCGTAAATGCTGATATAGATATAAGAAGTGGACCATGTCCACTCTTTGGTCTTAAAGCACTCCGTTACGACATCATGTATAAAATCGACTAGAAATGCAGACTTCCCTTGCTTCGACTTTGACCCATTGGATGCGATGCTAACTGTTCGTAATAAGATACAGCTTGGTCACTGTATTTAACTCGTTCTTGTAATAATTACTAACAATATGCTTTTAATATGGTGACACCCCTTACGTTTGTTCAAGTGCATATATTTAGAACTTAGAACGCGTCAGTTTAGGAACAGAAACTTCTTACAATGAATTAATAACGCCTCCTGTTTTCTTATAGCTAAGACCTTCATTTCGAGCAAGAGACCTGTATCTAGACAGTGACACCTCTACAGTCGTGATACACCCACACGCAAGGGCAAAAGACTTATCCTAAAAGTTCAAGAGGTTCTCACGATATTTAACCACACAGACACAGATTAAAAATCCAGATTTCCTTTGCTTTGAATCTGACCGATTAGAGCAGAGATAACGTACAATCTCGCCTTGGTGTATATTTGTGTAAAACAAATGACTTAGTACTTCTACAATAAAACATATCTAACTCGTATTGTTTGTTTCCCGTTTGTCTTGTCCGTAATTATATATTATATTATATAAGATATTATCAATATAGTCAGCCTCTCAAAATTTAGACTTAGTGTATGCAACAGTGTATATGGGTACAATTGTTTTTAGCTATATCTAATAAGCCTCCTTGATGCTGAATGTGACCGTATTGATCTTGGGTACCAAGCTTAGAGAGATATCCGTAAACGCTGATACAGATCGAAGAATACATTTGGTGGACCAAGTCCACACTTAGGAGTTAAAGCTCACCGATACAATTAACGAGCACAAAATCGACTAGAGTCTCCGCGGCTGTTGGACGGGTGAAGCTGCTGCTGATGGATTAGTAAGCGGCATATATCATCCAGGGGGTATCTTGTGCATTGTTAACCAAAACATTATTGTGGCAAAGTATCCTACGCTCGACAAAGAAGTTAGTAACGACGTTCGTCAGGGACACGTTGATCATGATGTTTACAGCAGACGTCTAAAGATTCCACAAGTGTCGCAGTTGGGCCTAAATATATTTACCAACGCGTGCCACTAACGTGGACGAGACTGTTCCAGGTGGATCTGGGCAAATAATGTTTCAGAGCGCGTTTAAAACAACATAAGATGAGGGTTCCTATTGGACGTATTGACATACATCGTAACCGAGCTATTGCAAAACAAATTGTTCAACTGCAAGAAGGTCCACGAGGATGTTAAGATACTTAATGTCTGCTTAAATGACATACAATACTTTCATCGTCGCACTTCCGTAAATGTCAGAATACTTCAACCCGGGTTATGGTATAACTGTACGCTACCACCTTTCGTTGATGACACCTTCGTTAAAAAATATGGGAATCAAACAGCAGTTGGAATCTACTAAAACATACCTGCATACATCGTCTACACAGAAATATAATACCCTTGTACTAGCAATGTCGGTGTCCTGTTCCGGAGATTCTTTTTTACTCAAACTTATTGATAACGCAACCCCAGTCTAGATAATAATAAATCAATATCGAGCTACCTTACATAAGTGTATCATTTGCGGAATAGACTGCATGCTTTATTCCAAACAAATATATGTACTGCTATAAAATGATCAATTCGTTCAACCTTCCTGATAACAGCACCAAACGCAAATTCACTCAGATGCTGTCGGTAATGTTTAGATGCATATTGATATCATATATTGTCATGATTTATCACATTCATTATTGTAAATCGATGATGTGCTTATTCTGGAAAAAAACAAAAAAATGCCCATGCAAAACATGGGAATATGCCTCAAGTCGCTATGAACCTGTCGCTGAGTATTACGCCAAATCGAACAGGACCAGGCATCGCTACATTAATACTTAAAGTTCTATTACACACACAAACATACATACATACATACATACACATACATATTTA